>JWZX01002358.1:0-21100 GCA_001275005.1 Chrysochromulina tobinii | reverse complement strand
TGCGGCGGGGGCGAGTGCGGCGGCGCGGGGTGGGGTGGCGGCGGCGACGCGCGGGGATGGGCGAGTCGGCTCTTCACAGCTCGTGTACACCACGGCCGTATAGCCCACGGCCGCGTCGCAACTTCGCACCACGCGCGTTGGGGCCTCGCCGTAGAAGCCGCCGCCCGAGAAGCTTCCACGTGACGCCGAGAGCGGCGCCGAGAGCGGCGCTGGGAGCGGCGTTGGCGGCAACGGTGCCATCGAAGGTGTGAACGGTGCCATCGAAGGCGTGAGAGCAAAAGGCCGTAAGGGAAGTGGGAGCGGCGGCGGCGGCGCGTGCGCACGTGCAAACGCACGCGCGACCCATGAGGGCCGCAGCACGGCAGCGGGCGCGTCGGCGGTTGGAGGGGCGACGGTGGAGGGCGGGTAGCTTGCTCGCGAGGAGGCGTCGGCGGTCGCAGAGGTGGCCGCGGCGGTGGAGGGCGGGTAGCGTGCCGGCCGCAGCGCCGTCGTGAGCACCGGCATCGAGGTGGCGGCAGCTGTGGGGAGCTGTGGAGGACGACTCGGGAAGGTCGTCAATGGTGAGTGTGTCGCCCTCGCCGCCGGCGCAGGGGGCAGGGGCGGAGGCAAGGGAGGTGTGGCGGAACGGCCGGGCGTCAGCGCTGGAGGCGCGCCCGACACGGCGCTGACGCGAGCGGCCGCCGACGCTGCCAGGGCGAGCTCAATTTCGTCAGTATCGAGTTCGTCGGTCTCTGCCTCGGGGGCCTCGGGGGCAACCGACTCGTCTTCTGTGGAAGACCAGACACTCGGATGCCGCCACGGCCGATCCCCATCCGCCTCCATCGCCGTCGCCGCTGCCACCACCTCCTCTGCCGCAGCTGCCGCCTCCCGCTCCTCCTCCTCCTCGCCCTCGTCCTCGTCGTCGTCCTCACCCTCGCCCTCGCCCTCGCCCTCGCCCTCGTCGTCCTCGTCCTCGTCCTCGTCCTCGTCCTCTTCCACGTCGTCCGTGGGCTCCTCCGCGCTCGGCTCGGCGCTCCGAAACAGGCAGGTGGCGCTCGGCACGGCGCCCAACGGCCGCCCGGATTGCGACCAGACGGCTGCCGCCGCCTCCGTGGCCGCCGCCTGCAGCCTCCCCCGCACCGCAGCGCTTTCCCGCGCCGCACACGCCGCGGCCGACGGCACGCCCCCCACCCTCATCCATCGGCGGCTGGCCGCCGCGCGCCGCATCGCTACCAGAGCTGTTGAGAGGACGTGATCGACGAATGCCTGACGGCCACGCACTAGCAAACTCCTGTGGTAGGCACGCTCGCGACAGCGCTCGCGCCAGACGGGCCACGCGGCGCGCCGTTGGCGGCGCGCGCCCTCGGCCACCGCCATCGAGAGCACCGTCAGCGCGCGCACGTGGCGCTGCCACGCATGCATCGCTTGCCGTTTCGCGCGTGCTGCCCAGTGCGCCACCGCCGGCACCGTCCGCAGCCGGGACTGCATCAGACGCTCAACCGTCGCCCGAAGCAGCGCCCGAAGCACCTCCCGTGCGGCGTGCCGCCGCCAGCGCACCGTCACGGCGCGAGCAGCGCATACGCGCCCGGTGTGCGCGAGGGCGCCGTCGAGGAGCCGGCTGAAGCCACACCGCTTCCGGGTGGACGCATAGAGGGCTTCCCCTCGTCGCCCCATCGTCGCCTCCGCCCCGGCAGCTGAAAGCGCCCGGATCGCACGCGCCATTCGCCCCTCGAGGCTGTGGGAAAGTGCAAGCCGCAACGCCTGCCGCTGCCGGCCCTCGAGTGTCGCCGCGAGCTGCCACTGCGCCAGTGTTTCGATCACGACGCGCCTCGCACGTCGGCCCTCGAGCGCCGTCCCGGCAGCCAACGCGCCGTTGCCCACGGCAAGCACACGCCAACGGCGCAAGGCTTCGGTGCGTTGGTGTGAATGGCGCTGCATAAGGGCGGCGAGGGCGCGCTGACGGAGGGCGTGCACGGTTGCATTCTCAGCCGCCGCCAGGGTGGCCTTGTCGAAGAAGGCTCGCAGAAGCCGTGCGCGCCACCGACGATGCCCGGCGGCGGCGGCGGAACAGCTCTGGCACGCCTCGGTGGAGGCCGTGAGGAGGGCCCGCCAAGCGCCGTGCAAGGCGCCTCGCACGGCGTCCCTCCATAGCTGCGTGCGGCGCGAGGACGTGGCCGCCCGCCGCAGCGCCTGCCGCCGCCATGCATGCAATTCGAGAGAAGCTCGGAGTACCCTCGCCGCCGCGCCGCGCGCTGTCGCGAGCACCACCCCTCGGAGCCAGCGCCGCACTCCGTCGCGCATGCAAATGGCGATGGCGAGCGACCGAAGCCGCGTCGAGCGCCGCCAACGCTGCACTCGCTGTCGCCAGCATCGGAGTGCTTGCTTCTGGAGCGCGCGTGTGTCGGCGGCGCGGGCGCTCACCTCGGCGCGTGCCCAACCGTGCCAGGCCCGCAGCAGCACCCGCGTGTGCGCGCGCGCATGGCAACGGTCGGCGAGGCGCGAAGCACGGCGTACGTGCTCGAGCACGCAGCCGCTGCTCAGCGCACCACGATGGGCCCCACACGCCCCCTCGGCGTCGGCATCGTACGCGGCGCCACTTGCCGAAACCGCCGCCGCCGCGGCGCCGGCGGCGGCGGCGCCTTCCCATGGGGGAGGCGCAGCGACCATAGCCCAGGCGCAGCCGCCAGCGCTCATACTGACGCTGCCCGGTACAGCGCTCGAACTGACGCTGCCCGGTACAGCGCTCATACTGACATTGCCCGGTACAGCGCTCGAACTGACGCTGCCTGGCACAGCGCTCGAACTGACGCTGCCCGGCACAGCGCTTGAACGGCCACGGCTGCGGCGCCACTGCCGAAGCTCGCGCTGCATGCGCCATAGGGACACACGCTGCACGACCGTCCGCCACACCGAAAGGGCGACGCCGAGCGCGCGCCGCCCTTCACAGCGAACCGCGAGGGCTCGATGCCACCGCACCAGCTTCAAGGTGCATGTGCGCGCTCGCCATTGGGAGAGCGCGTGAGCGAGTCGGGGCCGGCGCAGCGGGTGCTGAAGCAGTCGACAAAAGGAGCGTGGGCGGCGAGGCGAGGTGAAGGCGCCGTCGTGGGCGGCGGCGGCAGCGCGCGCGCGCCATGCGCCGAAAGCGAGCGCCACCTTGGCGGCCATCGCAACGTGCCGAGGTGCCCATTGCAGCGCGTGCGGGTCGCGAAGCACGCGCAGAGGCGTGAAGCGTGCGACGGCTGCGAGGCGATCGGCATGGATGGCATCCTCGTGCCAGCGCCTTGCCACCCTCTGCCAGCGCCACCAGCGCGTCGCGAGGACGTACCGCCGACTCCCGGCAAGGTGGCATTCGAGGCGCAGCGCGAGGACATATGCTGCCACCGCTCCCTCGTGCAGCCGAGTCCACGCGGGCCACAGCCGCAGGCGCCGCGAGGCCGCTGCCAGGGCCGCCGCTCGCGCGACCGCCGAGGGGCGGCCTACTGCGGCAAGAGACGAGCCGAGGCGTGCGTCAGCAGGGGCGCCGCCGCCGCCGCCGCCGCCGCCACGACGACATAGGCAGGAGCGCCATCGTGAGCGCCAGCGTGAGAGCGCCGCACGCGCCGCCAGCCGCCCTCTCTGTGCGAGCGCCACGCCCGCCATGCGCTTCTGCGACGCACTCTCAGCCGCCCACTTGCCCAGCCGAGCCGCGAGCTGACGAGACCTTCGCGCGCTGCAGTGGAGCGATGCATGCGCTGAAAGCAGGCGACGCTCGCGACGGCGCGTGCCTCCCGCATCGAGCACCGCCCATCCGCGCCCGACGCGCCGCCTCTGCGCATGCACCTGCCCCAGCTGCAGTTGCAATCCCTCCGCCTGCGACTCCGCCGCCGCGCGCTCGAGAGCAACCATCACCGCCCGGCCTTCCAGTAGCCAGCGCCGCTCGGCAAGGATGGCGGCGGCGGCGCGCATATAGGAGCGCGTCCAGCAGGCGCTCGTGAGCGCAATCAGCGCGGCGCGCACGCGGAACCGATTCGCCAGCGCCCACTGCCACTGCTTGGACGCCCCCCAGCTGGCCGCCGCCCGCCAGCGCGCCAGCGCCTCGGCCAGGGCGGGCAGCATCGCCAGTGGAGGCGGCGGTGGCATCGGCGCCGAGGGCAGTACGAGTGGCTGAGCCAGCCAGCGGCGCTGGCGCCTCCTCTGACGGCGGGCGGCCGCTTGAGCCGCGCAGCCGAGCCGCAGGCGGGCAAAGGAGGAGCGCAGGTGCGCGAGGCTCGCCTCACGCCGGGCGTCGGCGGCGAGAGTTCGGCGATGGGTGGCGTCACGAAGCCGACGCAAGCTAGTTAATACCGTGGCACGGCATGCGTCGCGCGTCGCACGACGCGCGTCGCGAGCCACCCGCTTCCACACACGCAGCGCTGCCTCGGCACCGCCGTGCCTCCAGTGGGCGAGGATGCGCCGCAGCCTGCGCTCGAGCGCGGGACGGCTCGTCTCGAGGCCCGTGCGCTGGCGGAGGAGCAAGGACTTTGTGAGCGAGATCGACCAACTCACCGCGTCGAGCGAGCGATTCACCTCGAGCGAGGTGGGCGCCTCCGAGCGCCTCTGAAGAGTGAGCATGCGATGCGCCCCGCTATTCGCGCCTTTGTCAAGTCACGTCAGTAGTCTTGGCGGCGGGGGACGAACTCGAAGTTGATGAGGCGACGCCACCGAATCCTAGTCTTGTTTGAACTACATGTAACACACGGTGTGAAATGAATTGACTCAGTGTGTGATTTCTAACACTTCACATGCAAGCCCGGCCGCGAGCCTCAACCGGGTTCTCCACTTTGCACCCGTCGTGCTCTCGTGAGCTGCAGCCCAGTGCAGCCCAGTGCACAGCCCAGGGCGATGCATCGTTCGATGCGTGCTCTACTACTGGCCTTTGCCGCAATCAATGATTGCACGGCAATACGGCTGCATAACGTGCCTCTCGATGGAAACTGCCTCTTCTCCGCCGTGGCACTCTCGGCAGCACTCGTTGACTACCAGCCGGCCCAAGCACGGGCGAGGGCTGTTCGCACGGCGGCGGCACGGCTGCGGGCCGAGGCGCTGGATCTCTTGTGTCCTAGAGGAGAGCCAGATCCAGATTTGATGTTCGGGGAGCTTCCGGCTGAGCTCGTTATTGAGCCCATCGGCCATGAGAGCACCGCTGAATACTGCCAGAGGATGCGACGAGATGGCGAGTGGGGCTCGGTGGCCGAGGTGCTCGCATTGACACGGGTCTTGAATCGACCGATACACGTCTTTAAGTCGTTTGGACCGATGGGCGAGGCGGAAATCTACGGTGAGCACGAGCGCCTGCGACCGCTCAGCATCTTCTACGACAGTGGTGCCAACCACTATCAAGCAGTGACAGTCGACGACCTCGACAAGTCAAAGGTGGAGTTATAGGACTCAGGGCGACACAATTCATGATCTTCGTTTCGAGGGTGACTGTGACGGGCGCCGATGATGGTTCGTCGGAATCCGGAACTAACGCATGTTATACGTTCGGTTCACACAGTAGTACACACACACAAACCGGTGCCACACACACCCGCGACACGCTTGACGGCCGACGGGGATGCGGGCCGCCGGCGACGCGAGAGCGCGCACCGATCGGCCATCGGGCCACGCGCATTTGAAGTTCGACGTCCTGGGGCTGGGGGGGGGCTCTCATGCGTGTTGCCACGAATCAAACCCGGTGAGCGGGCGGGCGGCTTGCAAAGTGGATCCCATCGCCGATGGGTCGACGCGGCACGGGGAGCAGCTGGCTCAACAACGTGGATCGCCCCACGCCAAAGACCTCCCTCATGTTTTGGATCCAGCCCAGATCGAAGTCCGTCTCAGGCGGCGTCCGACAACTCTCGATGTGCGTGAGGCCACGACACAGGTTGCCCCAGTGTGCGACGAGAAGTGCCGTCGTAAGCGCCAGGGTGAGCGCGCTCGTCACGAAGAGGAAATTGATCTCGGAGGTGCCGTTCGGCAGGGCGACGAGAACAGGGTAGAGGTAGGTAAAGATAGGACTCGCCTGGTTCCACGGCGCGGAGGCCATCGGCGCCAGGCCGTGCGGCATGGGGCCGCCGTTGATGGCAACGGCGGCGGCCGTTAGCGAACGGGTCGCATTATTGGCGCTGGCACTGGCAGCGGCAGCGGCGGTGGCGGCGGCGGCGGTGGAGATCCTGGCGGCCCTCTCAGCCATCGTCGCACGCACGTTGGCGATGAGCACCCAGCCGGCGCCGAGGGCGACGTAGAGCGTCGCGGCAAAGAGGTAGACGAGCAGTCGGAGGAAGTAGTGATGGTTCGCGTGCCCGACGCAAGTGTTGAGGAATGCGCAATGATGGTCCATCCGTTTGACGACTCGCTGGCAGGTTCTGCAGTAGTGAGCGCGTGGAGGCATCGAGAGTCCGGTCACCGCGCACTGCCGCCAGCCGCGCAGCGGGAGGCTGCCCCGCTCAGCGACAAGCGCCGCCAGTCCGCCGGAGATGACCGAAGGCCCAAGCTCGAGCCGGCTACCATATTTGGAAGGCGACTCAGGGCCTGTAACTCCTCCGCCGCCGCCGCCTTCACGGCCGCCGCCTTCACCGCCACCGCCGCCGCCGCCGCCGCCACCACCTTGCATGCGCAGCGGGCAGCACTCGCTCAGCACAAAGTTGGCAGGGCTACTCCCCGCCAGCACCGCCGCGCAATAGTTAAAGACGACCCCCGAGGACAGGATGATCGTCAGGCCCACATGGAACGCAGTCGTCCAAGGGCCAGCTGCATCGATGAGCCGTGGCAACAGATGGCCCACGCCCACGACGATGATGGCGCCGATGAGCGCGGCCGCAACCGTAGCGGTCTTGCGGCCGTGATTCTTGGAGAGCCGTCGGCACGCTCCGCGGAACACGCAGCCGGAGAAGGCGCGGTCAGGGATCGGCTCCTTGCCATTGAGAGCCCCGCAAGCGCCACACGAGAAAAAGGCGGCGCCCGGATCGCGCAATGAAGTGCCGCACGCCCAACAGCGCGTCAGCCCCTCGTGGTACTGCGAACGGCCGCATGCCTGCCCGGGCGTCGATCGCTGCTGTACGGACGCCGCACTGGTTCGCTGGCGTGGGGAGCACGGCGTGAACACGTCGGGGATATCGCCGCCGTCGTACTTGCGGCGCAGCTCGGTCTGCGTCAAGGCGCTATCGTTCGTCTGCGAAAGCAGCTGCGCCATCTTCTCCTTCATGCGGTCATCGAGGCCCATTGTGATTCGGCGACGACGCGGAGTTGCAGCGTGGGCGAGATTTCGAAAAAGCCGTGAGAAAACTGAGAAAACTGCACAAGTCCGCGCGAAATACATGCACTTCGCCGCATCCTTAAGATTGACCTCTGAGCCAATTAGTCGGACTTTTTTTGCAAGGTTTCGTCACAAAGTTAGGTTTCTAAAACGGCGCAGCAAACCGTGCCATGTCCGCGGCGGCGCTTGGCGAAAGCGCCCCTGGCGAAGGCACGCCGGTGCTCGAGCCTTCTGCCGAGCCGGCTTTAGCGGTGCGCATCGGCGACGGTGACCAAGCCATCCTGCAAGCGGAAACCATCTTGGTCGGCCGCAATGACTTCAAGGACTTCAACAGACGCTGCAGCAGGGAGCAACTTGAAATTACTGGGCTGCTGGATCCACCTGGACAAGTGAAGACTGTCGGCAAGAAAACGTCGTGGATCACAGGGCCCGGATGCTCCGAGGATGAGGCAAAGCCACTGCCCCCGGGTGCCACGAGTACGATCTGTATCGGTACCAGGTTGTGGTGCATCAAGGACAAGGCGACGGGCCGGCTGTGCATGCCAGTGAGCATCGTGGGCGCCCCTGTGCCCGTGCCTATGACGATCGATACTGCTCCTCTCAATGCGACGATGGGCTGTAACACTCGGGCCACAATGGCAGCATCATCGCCATTTCCGATTGCAACAGTCTCGCCGTTTCCGATGGCAGCTACCTCGCCGTTTTCGATGGCAAGCGAGCACGCGCGGCTCTTCTCACGCCCCTGCCGTCCAACGTGGATCACACCCGTGGCATGCGGCCTGGGTAACCCTCAGCTCGAGCAGCTCAAGCAAGCATCATCTACCCTGGCTCCTCAGCTCGAGCAGCTCGAGCAGCTCAAGCAAGCATCATCTACCCTGGCTCCTCAGCTCGAGCAGCTCAAGCAAGCATCATCTACCCTTGCCCCTCAGCTCGAGCAGCTCAAGCAAGCATCATCTACCCTTGACCCTCAGCTCGAGCAGCTCGAGCAAGCATCATCTACCCTTGCTCCTCAGCTCGAGCAGCTCAAGCAAGCATCATCTACCCTTGCTCCTCAGCTCGAGCAGCTCGAGCAAGCATCATCTACCCTTGCTCCTCCCTTCCAGAGGGCCAACGGAGAGGAGGAAAACGAGGAGTTGGACGACATCGAGGACGAGGATGAGTTGGATGAGGAGGAGGACGAGGGGGTAGAGGTGAAGATCGAGGATGGCGAGGAGGACGAGATGGAGGTGGAGGAGGTCGATGAGGACGAAGACGACGATTCTCCGGCTGATTCTTCGGCCGATCCGATCGGATCTGACGCGGCGCATGGACGGCGGGCGATCATCACACAGCCTGCCAAGAGGCAAAAAGTGGAAGAGGCGGCGCAAGCACCGATGCAAGCGACGGAGACAGGCGGGGCGCCATTCATCACCTTGGCTGGAGGGTACATGCTCATTCTGAGCTCGCAGAGCAATACGGGCTACAAGGGCGTCTGCTATTCCCCCAAGAGTTGTCGCAGCAGGCCATTCCAGATGCGCTATTACAAGAATGGCAAGTCTTATTTCGAATTTCACAAGACGGCCGTCGAAGCCGCGATCGCCTACGCTCGCCATGTGAGAGGCGAAGGTGCGCAGCACGAGCAGGACGGGGAGGACGAGGAGGACGAGGAGGACGAGGAGGCGGAGGGGGCGGAGGGGGCGGAGGAGGCGGCTGGGGGAGATGAGGAAGGGCCATTCATCACTGAGGCGGGAGGGTACAAGCTCATTCTGAGCTCGCAAAGCAATACGGGCTACAAAGGCGTCTGCTATACCCCAAAGCGCCGCACCAAGCCATTCCAGATGGGCTATTACAAGAAAGGCAAGTCTTATTTCGGACGCTACCAGACGGCTGTTGAAGCCGCCATTGCCTACGCCCGCCATGTGGGAGATGGAGGTGCGCAGGAGGAGGAGGAGGCGGAGGAGGAGGAGGAGGCGGAGGAGGCGGAGGAGGAGGTGATGGTGGGCGAAGGAGATGAGGACGGGCCGTTTATCACTGAGGAGGGAGGGTACAAGCTCATTCTGAGCTCGCAGAGCAATACGGGCTACAAGGGCGTCTGCTATTCCCCCAAGATTTGTCGCAGCAGGCCTTTCAGGTTGACCTATTTCAAGAATGGCAAGTCTTATATGGAACTCCACATGACGGCCGTCGAAGCCGCCATCGCCTACGCTCGCCATGTGGAAGCCAAAAGCGCGCAGCGCGAGCAGGACGAGGGCGAAGAGGAGGAGGAGGCGGACAACAACGAGTTGGAGGGAGATGAGGAAGGGCCGTTTATCACCGAGGCGGGAGGATACACGCTCATTCTGAGCTCGCGGAGCAATACGGGCTATATGGGAGTGTGCTATCGACCGAAGCGCCGCACCAAGCCCTTCCAGATGCGAATTTCTAAGAATGGCCAGTCTTATTTCGAATACTACAAGACGGCCGTCGAAGCCGCCATCGCCTACGCTCGCCATGTGGGAGATGGAGGTGCGCAGGAGGAGGAGGAGGCGGAGGAGGCGGAGGAGGCGGAGGAGGCGGAGGAGGAGGTGATGGTGGGCGAAGGAGATGAGGACGGGCCGTTTATCACTGAGGCGGGAGGGTACAAGCTTATTCTGAGCTCGCAGAGCAATACGGGCTACAAGGGCGTCAGCTTTGTCCGTAAGGCGAATGCCAGCAAGCCATTCCAGATGAACCATACCAAGAATGGCAAGTCTTATTTCGAATTCCACAAGACGGCCGTCGAAGCCGCGATCGCCTACGCTCGTCATGTGAGAGGCGAAGGTGAGCAGTGCGAGCAGGAGGAGGAGGAGGAGGAAGAGGAGGCGGAGGAGGAGGAGGAGGCGGTGGAGGGGGAGGAAGGGGGAGATGAGGAAGGGCCATTCATCACTGAGGCTGGAGGGTACAAGCTCATTCTGAGCTCGCGGAGCAATACGGACTACAGGAACGTCTGCTATAACCCCAAGGGGGGCCGCACCAAGCCCTTCCAGATGAGCTATTTCAAGAATGGCAAGTCTTATTTTAGTTTCTACCAGACGGCCGTCGAAGCCGCCATCGCCTACGCTCGTCATGTGGGAGATGAACGTGCGCATCGTGAGCAGGAGGAGGACGACGAGGTGGAGGTGGAGGAGGAGGAGGAGGCGGTGGAGGGGGAGGAGGGGGTGGGAGATGAGGACGGGCCACTTATCACCGAGGCCGGAGGGTATAGGCTCATTCTGAGCTCGCGGAGCAATACGGGCTACAAGGGCGTCTCCTATTCCCCAAAGAGTTGTCGCAGCAGGCCATTCCGGATGACCTATTTCACGAATGGCAAGTCTCGTATTCGCGAACTCTACCAGACGGCCGTCGAAGCCGCCATCGCCTATGCTCGCCATGTGGGAGGCAAAGGTGCGGATTGCGAGCAGCAGGAGGAGGCGGCGGAGGACGACGACGAGGAGGACGACAACGAGGCGGAGGAGGAGGAGGACGACGAGGTGGAGGAGGCGGAGGTGGAGGAGGTTGAGGAGGAGGCCAAGGGAGATGAGGACGGGCCGTTTATCACCGAGGCTGGAGGGTACAAGCTCATTCTGAGCTCGCAGAGCAATACGGGCTACAAGGGCGTCTCCTATTCCCCCAAGAGTTGTCGCAGCAGGCCATTCCATATGCGCTATTACAAGAATGGCAAACGTTCCTCCGAATACCACAAGACGGCTGTCGAAGCCGCCATCGCCTACGCTCGCCGTGTGGGAGATGGAGGTGCGCAGGAGGAGGAGGAGGCGGAGGAGGCGGAGGAGGCGGAGGAGGCGGAGGAGGCGGAGGAGGAGGTGATGGTGGGCGAAGGAGATGAGGACGGGCCGTTTATCCCAGTGGCGGGAGGGTACAAGCTCACTCTGAGCTCGCGGAGCAATACGGGCTACAAGGGCGTCAGCTATACCCCAAAGTGTTCCGTAGCCGGCTACAAGGGAGTCCGCACCAAGCCATTCCAGATGTTTTACTTCAAGAATGGCAAGCAACGTTCCGAATACCACAAGACGGCCGTCGAAGCCGCCATCGCCTACGCTCGCCAGACGGGAGCCATTCGGGCCAGGGAAGTGCCCCCCGCAGCAGTACATCCTCCAGCGGCACCGACGCCATCTGGGCCATCGGGGGCAGCACCGCCTGAGAGAGCACCTTCCACAGCGTCCATGATCCGCACCCCGCCACCACCGCCTCTGCCGCCGCCACCACCTCCGCCGCCGCCGCCGCCGCCTCCGCCGCCTCGGCCAGCATCAGCCGCAGCGTTGCTGGAGGAGGGGATGGAGGGCGTGCGTGCCTTTTTGGGCGGGGTCAGGCTGGGCGAGTACGCGGAGGCGTTTGAGGAGCAGGGGTACGACGACCTGCCCTGGCTGAGCAGGCTGGGGGACGATCTCCTCAGGGAGATCTGCGACTCGTTGGGCATGAAGCCGGGCCATGCGATGAAGTTTGTGATGAAATTGCGCGAGCCCCCGTTGTAATAACGTAGTGAAGCGTTTGAGGCGCGTAAAAGGTTGGCGGCGTACCCGATCCCGAACATGGGTTGTATTCTATACTATGAACTATCGTAGTATATACAATTTGGTAGTACCATCCTATATACCCTCGCTGGGGAGCTGTAGCAGCTCGTACTGGGGCCGTGGGGCCGTATTGTAGTATATCTTCTGTGTGTCGCGGTGCGTGATCCCTTTTTATATTTTTTTAGATCTCAGCTGTGTGCGCTAGTTAGAAGTTTTTCGGTTTCATCTCGAGCAACTACTCTTTTCCGCGACGCGAACTACAACTCTCTCGCTTCGACCATCATCGATCCCTCGGATCGCGTCGCGACGCAACATGGTCTATGTCCCGCTCGGGTCCGCGACGGGTAGCATGTACCATGGAGTGGCCATGGGCGACCACGAGGCATTGTCATACGCGACGTATGACAGGCCCACGTATGACCGGCTCGTGGCACCCGTGCAACGTTTGCCACGCATTTCATCATGGATTGGTAACGACTCCTCAAACTACCCATGGATTGGCACTGAGGAATTTGAGTGGCGATCGCGCAAATTTGAGGTGCAGTCGAAACGACTCCCGCCTTCGCCAGAGAAGGCGGTCACAGCGACACGGACCCTTCCCGCCTCGTTGTCGCTGCCAAAGCTGGAGCCTGCTCGAGGCCGACCGGCCCGCGCCATGGTTGAGAGGGCGATCACCGGCAAGCTCGTGCCTTTGGAAACCCCTCCCGCGGGGCAGCCTGCAGTCCCCGAGCCGCTCGTCGCTCATGGGTCGCATGCCTATACATCCTTGGCTGAGTATGATCGGGCTGCCAGCATGGGCATAGATGCCGTCACCATGTACGTGTACCGGAAGCAGCGGGGCAAGTCGGCTCTTGCTCCGCACAATCTGCACCACCACGCGAATGAATTTGCGCCGCGGCGCACGCGCATGAAGCCCGCCGATGCCGAATGAACGGAACGGAACGGTGGTTCTGGTTGTGTTGTCTTTGTACAATAGAACATGTATACTTAATCTTACCCGAGGACCTAAAAAAACGACGAGCAGGAAACCCCAAGGCGGCGTGGGAGGGCGGGTCGAAATGCGGGTCGTCTGTACCACGTTTTCCTTAAAGAGCAGGTGTGAACGAACACTAAAAGGTCTGTTTCGGTGCACGCACGTCTCCTTCGCGTCCTCGCCTCGCAGGACAGGAACACCGATGAGCAGCCGCTACAGGCTATTCTACGACACCGTCGTGCGGCAGGACCTGCTGTCCAAGATGGCGTACAAGAATGTGCACGAGATCCCAAAGGTGACGCAGATCGCGATCAGCGGAGCGACGCGTGCGCAGCTTGGCAAAGGGCTCGACAACCCCGTTGCTTCCGCCTTCTTCCTTGAGCTCATCACCGGCCAGCAGGCCAAGTTTACGCGTATCAAGCGAGGCAACGCGCGCTACAAGGCGCGCGAGGGGTTCCTCGAGGGCTCCAAGGTAACGCTCCACGGCAGCCAGATGTACGACTTCATGGACCGGCTGATCACGATCGTGCTGCCGCGGACCACCGACTTTGGCGGGCTGAAGACCTCGTCCTTTGACGGCAAGGGAAACTACGCTCTGGGGATCAAAGACGTCAACACTTTCCTCGAGGTCGAGGCGCAGCACGGCAACATGCTCAACTTCCAGCTCAACTCGGCGCGCGGCATCGGCATCTACGTCTCCACGTCATGCGCAACGGACGAGGAGGCGAAGGTGCTGCTCTCCGCGCTGCGCTTCCCCTTCGAGCCGCCAAAGGCGCGAAAACCGGCCGCCGTCGCCGTCGTCCCCGCAGGCGGCACACCCGAGGCGACCAGCTGACACGCGCGGAACACAGACGGACTGCCTAAAGGTTTCAGTACAGTACCGAGTACGCGCGATTTATACATCTCGAGTCACGTGTTACGTTGCCCTGTGTAGCGCCATATCGGTGCCTACCCGTCTCCTGAGAGACAGTTGCATGCAAGCCGACACATTAACCAATTAGGGAACACCTAGAATTGTGTGACCCGATTTAGGTTGGATCGAACTGAGACCAAGGCTAGATCGTCCTCACCGACTCGTCCCAACTCGGCGCTATTTGGTAGCGGTGGGCAGCGTTTTGCACCCTCCAGACCAGCGCAAATACACCCGAGAAGCGCCAAGGATGTCGGCCCAAGAAGAAACACTGCGAAAGGCACAGTACACGACGAATGCGGACGCGCTGGATCCATTCCCGGCTGGCATACCGAGGCCAGACCACGCACGGAACTGGGGGCGCAAGACAGAGTCGGTGCTGGCGGCGCGCCGGCTCACTGACATTGCCCAGGGCAAAATCACGCCCGGCATCTTCCCTCCGATCTGGTCCGCGCGTTCCATCAAGGACCCGGAGCCACTCCCGGAGGGGGCGTCCTTCCGGGATAAGGCGGCCTACGAGTCTTGGGCGTGCAAAATCGAAGAGCGCAAAGGGCACAACAAGCAGATCAAGCTGCAGAGAGAGACCTATTGGAGAGATAAGAACAACGAGCTGTTCACGCTCCTTACTGACTCAATGATGCACACTAACCCCGGGCTTCGGGAGATCCTCCGCTCGAAGTACCACACGGGTGACGGCTACTACGATGGAGCGGCAGCTCTCAAGTTCTTGGAGCTGTGGCTGCTCATGCTGCAGAGGGACTCGCCTCAGAATGACTTCTACGAGAAGGCAGCTCGCATCATCCAGGACAAGAGGCTGCCCGAGGGCTGCGGGGACCGCGAGTTCCAGGCTGTCTGCCGCCGGTTTGCGTACGACATCAATCCGTTCCTGCGCGCGCCCTATACAGGCGAGCAGCTGGGTGAGTTTGTCATCAACAAGATCCTGCCCAAGGCCTATGATGAGGCAGCTGAGCGGCTCCTGGACGAGCTGCGCAAAGAAGATCTGCTGGGCGAGTACGAAGTTGTGCTCAACCGGTGCAGCCGCATCGTCCAGCGCCGTGCCAGCGCGAAAGCACCGACCGGAGCCGCGCACGCGATCGACGTGGCCGCTGGGTTCGTGGAGGCACAGCAGCCTCCCGAAAACGAGGTCGACATCGCCGCGGCTGGAACGGGAGGCGCGGGACGCCCGCCGAAGACGGAAAAAGCGACCGTCGATCCCAAAAAAGGGGTGTTCTGCACAGGATGCCCCCATAAGAATCGTCAGGGGGAGATACTCAAGTGCGCATGCGACCCGCGCGAGGAGCTGCACGGCGGCATGAAGGTGCTGCGCCTCATGGCATGGACGGACCCCGACCTCGCCAAGCTCACGGAGACGCGCGCTCAGTTCGCTAAGCTACTCGGTATCACCGCCAAGCCACTGCCGAAAATTGAGAAGCCACTGCAACCATTCGGGCGCGGGAATGGCAATGGCGGCCGAGGCGGACGCGGCGGCGGACGAGGGGGCCGTGGATCGCCGCAAAATGCTGCAGACGTGGAGGAAATCATCGAGCTGATCGAGCTCGTCAGTCTCGTCGAGCTGGTCGATGATGCAGACACCCAGGATGCCCCCGACACGGTGATGACCGTCGGTGAGGAGGAGCTGACAGCCCCCGACAGGTGCGCAGTCATCCTGAGCGGGCTTACGGCAATGAGCAACTGTGAGCAGGACGCGCTCGTGAGGGCATGCAGCACCGAGGCGGCGTTCATGGCGGCCTACTGGGCGGCGCCCAGAGCAGGCGTCTGCGCCGCGCCCGACCTCGACGCGTGCATGATGACTGGCCCCGGATTCGGGGCAGAGTACCACTTCGGGCTGCGCACCTATGACCGAGTATTCCAGGCCGGTCTCGGCAGCTACATTACCGGACGCGTAACGGGAATGTTACTCGCCTCCGAACACGTTACGGGGATGTTGCTTGCCGCCGACCCGTCATATGACCCGGAGCGACTTCCCGAGGTGCTGCATGAGGCGGGAGCTGACCTGACGTCCGCGATCGCCCGGTGCGTTGACGAGCTTCACCAGTACTCTGCTCTTGCCATCCAAAAGGCCGGACGGACCTTACTACTGCGGCGTTCTATGCGCAACACGGACGACTCGTCCAAGCTCGTCGACGAGTTCAACATGGTGCGCCCCGACCGCATGATGTTTAGCACGATGGACTGCGGGCAGGCCTACGTTCAGGGGCCCCCGGATCCTGGTATGTTCGCCCGGGACCCCCCAGATGCTGAATCTGCCGAGCCCGCGTGGCTCACGGAGGCCCACTCGCTCCTCAAGATCACGGCGGAGCCGGGGGCGGCTAGCGCGGCGTGGTCGGGGGCGGACCATGGAGGCGACTCCGACTCGCCCGATGACCGCGTCACAGTTGCGGCTGTCACGTGCCGATTCGACGGGTCCGACCCCTCTACTGTGCAACCCTGGCTGCGCGATGCCACCGCTCCGTTGCGCGAGATGGTGGCGGCCAGCAACCGCGTGCCAGTGTGCCCGATGACGGCCGAAGCTGCCAGCAACACTGAGATGGACGGCGAGGATGACGGGGACGAGGTTGACGACCACGACCTGGAACAGCTGCAGCACATCTTATGCGAGGTAGAGGCGTTCCCCACCGTCCTGCCGCAGCTGGACAAGGTGGAGGCCCCCAAACTCACTCCGATGCCCCAAGTTGAGGCCGAGGACGTGATCGGCGAATCAATGGGCGAGGCCAAAGATGCGTCGTTCGGCATCTCCATCGAGCGCTCCGTCATGGCCAACACTGCCGCTAGCAAGCGTGCGCTCCCGCGCGAGCCCATGATGCCCTTTCAGGGCACGCCTCGACGTGAGACTCAGACGTCGGGCCCCATCCACGCCACTCCCTTCGCACACGTCGGGGGGGACGAACCGTTGGCTGACCTCGATGCGGGCGTGGGACTTACCATCCTCCCGTGGAACAATGACCCAGAGGAGGGTACCGAGCAACCTCCTCGAACCCCGATCACAGTCTCGCAACCGGAGTTGCCAGTCAAATCACCGGCAACGGGCTCGCGACCGGGCTCGCGCACTGCGGACATGAAGCGAGACTCGCCGGCCGACAAAACCGACCGCAACCGCGAGGAGAGCAGGGACGGGACTCCATTCCGAGAGAGACTGCACGACGCCAAAGACGGCCTGATGAGCAGCGTTCGACGTGTACTCAACCGACCAACCGGCTGCTCGATGGGCACGTTACTGCTCGCCATCACGGCGGCGGCAATCACGGGCGTCGTGACTGGATGGCTCGTATCGCCAATGGCCGCACTAACGGCGATATTCTGGCCAGCCTTTCAGCTCGCGAAGGCGGCAAGGCACATGCTGGAACATATAGGGATGGGGCTATACTACTTGAGCCCGTATGCGCTGGTCATAGGCATCGCGATGCTTGCGCCCCGGTTCCTCGCCTCCGCCCCGCTCGGGTTGACCGGGGCCAACCCAATCCTGGCCGCGTCGTTCAACCTGCCGAGCATCTCGCCTAATAATGCACTGCCGTTCTTCCCCGTGGTGGGAGAGATAGAGCTGCAGAATATCGAAGTCACGATCGGCGAGGCGGCATGCTCCGAGTCGACTACGATCTGGGATACCGGAGCCGCGAAGAACATGACCAACAAGATCGAGGACTTAGAGCCGTCTTCGATCGAGAGGGCGAGGTACAAAATCAGCGGATCCAACGGAACCCACCACACCTCCATCAAAGGGTTGTGGCGACTGAGCGTTGAAACGTACGGTGACCAACCGGAGCACAACGGGTACGGTGTACTTACCCTTCCGGACACCATCCTCAACGAGCGATGCGCCTTCAAGTTGGTGGCCGCCTGTGAGGTGAAGAGGACGCATGGCGTGAGCCTATCTCTTCCCGCGAGTGGAGACGCGTTCGTACAGTTCAAGAACGGCGCTCGGACAAAGCTACTCGGAGATCGGGTACTACTAGTTCCTTGTGCGAACATGAGCGACATACGCGCGACCCAGCTGCTCAACGCACAAGCCACGTTCGAGAGCGACAACGGAGTGATGCGCGGCAAGCATACGTCAATCAGTCACGTGAACCACGACTTCCTTCACTCAACGTTCGGTCACTTGCCGAACAAGCGTCTCAGGCACCTTCATGAGGTATGCTCGGACGTGCCGCCGGCGTGGGCAACCCTCCTGCGCGATCGGGTATGTGATCACTGCTTGAGAGCCGATGCAATCGGCTTGCCCCCGTCAGGACACCTACCCCGAGACGACGGGCTTGTGTGCATGGACATCTGGTACACGCGCGTCGCCTTCATTCACGGGGGCATGCACTACGTGCTCGGCTTTACCCATTTCGCGTCCGGTGCCAAGAAATCGTACCGCATCAAGCACAAGAGTGACGCCCCGACCGCGATCCGCGCCGCGATCACATGGTTTAATACGTCCTTGAGCAAGCGCAACTTACGTGTGACGTGGCTCCACTCGGATAATGCGCACGAGCTCACTAAGTCCGAGGAAATCCGCAAGATCAGGGAGCACGAGAAGCTGCGCATCACGACCATCGCAGCGGGCAACCCACGAGCTAACCCCCAAGAGCGAACTTTCCGTACCATGGCAGCGGGCACGCGCGCGTACCTCTTGCAACTCGAGGGCCCTGCGCACTCGCGGACGCAGAAGGAAAGCATCGCCAAATTCTGGGGGTATGCATGGGAAGAATACGAGCAAGTGCTCAACATCTGCCCGACCGCCGATGACCCAACAGTTTCGACCCTTCAACGTCTTTCCGGCGAAAAGCAACCAGCAGCGGCACGAAGGCCTTTCGGCTGCTTGATGTACATCAACGATACTGAGGCGGGAGACAAGGTCACTGGCGGTAAAACTACCGCGGAACGCGCTCTCCACCTTGGATACAACCACGAACAGATCCAAGGTCCGCCGCAACTCCTCACGGCTAGCCACTCGTACATTGGTTACTGCCCGTCCTTGCGTGAACGCATATGGGTCGGAACGGACTGTAGGTTCATCACAGGTTGCTTTCCGGGGCTTCGCACCATCAAGCAGGGGGGGCATGAGAACGACTACATTCCGTCCCCAAACGAGGCGCACGACTTGGCACAGCCCAAGGACCAGGTGAAAACCGCAGAAGCTGCAGAAGATTTCTTCGACGGCGAGACTGTACACAACTGGCTCGACGACGCGCCCTCGGACGACGAGGTGGGAGAGGAGCAGCAAGAGGACGACGAAGGGGATACCCTCAACTCGCCCGACCCAGCACCAGCACCCAACGTCATCGAGGTGCTGTACGACTCAGATGGTCTGTGTTACCGCGCGCGAGTCCACAAGTCATGGCAGCTAAAGACAACGCGAGAGTGGAGACACAGCGTGGTGTGGGAAGGCACGAGCGAGGAAGGCAACGCATGGAAACCCCAGGTCCTTAACCTCAACCAGGAGCAGTGGAGGCTCACGGACCACAGAGCAGGGGGGGTGCCAGCAGAGCCGATACCGCCGACACCCACGGGACCAACCGCGCCATCACCGCCTTCGCCGCCGCGACCCCTCCCAGCAACCGAGCCCGAACCGCACACTCAGCTCCGCCAAGAGAGGGTGCGAACAAGGGTACCGATACCGACGCCGCCGTCACCGCCAGAGAGAGCACCAACGCCACCACCGACGCAGCCGTCACCGCCAGAGAAAGCAGCACCATCGCCACCACCGACACTAGAAAGGGCCCCACCATCGCCGCGGCCGCTAGACGAACAATCGATCGGAGCGCGGGTAGCAGCTAGGCGCAGAGGAATCACGGTGGGAGCAGCCCAAGTCGAGGTGGTACAGGCCGCGATCGAGTATGCCGAGCAAGCGGTGAAAGCCACCATCGGTGCCTCCATCGCAGAACAGCTGAACGAGTTCGAGATTCACGCCCTGATCGCTGCTGCTGAGGCCGATAAGGCGGCTGATGGCAGTCCGCATCAAAAGAAGGCTCGCAGGGACTATGCAGCGATCGTCGCGTACGCTGCCTTGCGCGGCGAATACATCCCTCCGTTCGAGGCTCTGACAACAAAAGTGCTCGACGGCGAGCTGGTGACCATGGCGGCGGCCTTCGAGAGTGCGGAAGGACAGCTTCTCTTGTCCATGGATGATAACAACGAGACCTTCTTCGAGGCGCTCGCCGCTGTTAAGTCAAAGGCAGGAATGGTTACCTACCGAGAGCAGCTGCGGTCACCCAGGGCAAAAGAGTGGTATGATGCCCGGGTAACAGAGATTAACAAGCTGAAGAGTAGTGGCGCAGTGGAGAGCGTTCGCCTTGACGACCCCAGGGTGCTCGATTATTTGGCGAATGGCGAGCAGGTGATCAACACCATGATGATCGGCAACGTCAAGAGGGATGACAAACACAATGAGATCCGTTTGAACAACCGATGCGTGGTCCTCGGCAACGAGATGACGAGCGTGAGCGACAACGAGAAAACCTCCCCGACGGTCAGATGCGAGGGCGTCAAATGCTGCGAGGCGAACAAGGTTCTCCGAGGGCAAGACGAGATATGCTTTGATTACGAAGGAGCCTACCTCCAGGGCATCCCCCGACGACTACTGATTGTTCGCCCTCCCGCTGGCCATCGTGAGGTAGACGAGGACGGAACAGGTATGCTCTGGCTGCTCCACGCCCCTCTATACGGGCAAGCGGACGCTGGCTTAGCATGGAACGAGACTATCAACGCGTTCGCAATCTCGGAGCAAGGATGCGGCATGACGCGGTGCGATGCTGACCCAGGTATCTACAGCAAGCGAGCCGGGAAGGATGGACGAGAAAATGTTACCATGAACCTGTACGTGGACGACGGCAAGCTGTACAGTGACCCCACCCCAGCGGGTAAAGCTGAGAGGGATCACATTCGCGACAAGTTGATGAAGCGCTTCAAAGTCAAGTTCCAGGAAGAGAACCAGCGAGACACGCACCTGTTATCAGCCAACATCTGTCGGCACTCGCCAGCTTGGTCATCCGTAGGCCTTCGCACGTACATCGAAAGACAGGCAAAGGAGCACTTGCCTAAGCCGTTGGACTCGTACCCCGCGTCATGGGGAAACAACCCGTGTTCCAAGCAACTGTTGGTAGATTACGAGGCAGCGCTCAACAAGACCGAAGTACTTACCGGAACCGAAGCAGAGCGATTTGGGACCCTCGTTGGGGTCCTCCAGTTCGCCACGTTGTACCGATGCGATGTGTCCTACCCTGTGGGAGTCGGCGGTAGATGCAGGACTTTCCCGACGGCGCGTATGATGGAACACATGGAACGTGTGCTGGTCTACCTGGGGCGCACTGCATCCTTAGCTACCAATTATGTTGCTACTCACCCGGACTCACGATGCCTGCGCGGCCGATCTGATAGCGACTGGAGTGTGCGGCGCTCGACAACAGGCTATGTCATCACCCTTGCGATGGGAGCGGTGGCGCACGGATCCCGGCGTCAGCACTGCATCGCCATGT
>JWZX01002357.1:0-10089 GCA_001275005.1 Chrysochromulina tobinii | reverse complement strand
AGTGTTTTCCATGCTGTGTCTCTGTGTGATCTCTGTGTGTGCGCATACCGTCGACCGTCGTGTCTCGCTTCGTGCGATTCCGGTATCCGGTTACGAACGATTCCATCGACGCATCGTATATCACATCCGCGCGCCGCGCACATGCATCCGATGCTCGCGGGATCCCTCTTCCCTGCGGGCCCGCGATGGCGTGTTGCGGCGTCCTATCCGTCCGCACCGCACCAGCCGCGCATCGGAGACCTACGCAATGCCAATGCGCAATGGCGCTCCCGATGCACCGGGCGCTGAAGTCCTGTGAAGTGTGAGTGAAGTGTCGATCATTGTGTGAAATTCATGCGTGGGAGTAGCCGCACATCCGACAGCTGGCCGTCCGGCTCTCGCCCGATAAGGAAGCGGCGATCCCGGCAAAGGAACGGCGCCGATCGCCACGTCGCTTCGCGGGGCCCAGTGGGGCGCCGGTGCCCCCCATCTACCGTGTGAACGACAGTGCGGTGCTCCGCTACTTTCGCAGACCTCGTCTTCCACTTTGGCGCGTTACTCTCTGATGGCTGTACCCCACATGTATGTTGTAGATGCGGAGTAAGGTAAAGTTCATGAGTCGTGTATCGCCGGACGCCGCCGCCGGGGGAGATTATCCTCGCCTGCCCTGTTACCTTCGCTCTTTCCCTTACCTTTTCGCCTTGTCATTCGTGACTGCTCGCATGGATCATTGCTCAACCTGACACCCACTCAGCATCGAACCAGCAGTGAGTGGGCTGTAGCGCAGCGTGGCGTGGCGTGCTGCGTGCTGTGGGCGTTCGGTTCGACCCCGTTTCAACACCCGCGCCCACAGATTTCAAGCGAGCCAACGTCGCCATCGACTCGAAGCGGGTGTAAGCACCCGTCCGGATCAACCACGCGCAAATCTGTCTTGGACTCGTTTGGAGGAGGTAGCTGAATGGTGGGATAGGCTATGGAGTTCCCCTTCTTAAACAGGCGGCCGCAATCATAGCAATAGCTGCGGCAGTCCGCACAATTCGTTGCTGATCGGATAGCGGCGACGCCCCCGGAAAATGTGGAGTAGGAGTTGCCGTAAAACCCAGCCGGCGCTTGCGCCGCGGCAAACATCTCGAGAGCCGCGCGCACCGTGTATGTGAGCGTCTTGTTCAGAGGGAGCTTCGTCGTCCGCGACCCAAATTCCGACCAGTGCACCTTTGGGCTTCGCTTATTCATTAGGTCCTCGGCATACAAGAGCAGGGTCCCACTCGAAAGTGCGTCTACACGTGATCGATTCGTGATGATGGCTATCTCCGTGGGCGTGAAGCAGCGACGTGGCCTCAACTGCTTGCGACAGTAGTTGGCAAGGAACATCCAGTCGGTTTCGATGCGCAGATGAACTGCAGCCCAGTTGGCTCCCAGGCGCCCTTCGATGGTGCGTATGGAGTTGGCCAACGGCTTAGCCACAATTCTACCAGGCTTTAGCGCGGAGTGCACCGCAGGCATGGGTTTGGGAAGCATCGTGTGGTTTCCGTGCACATTAGCTTGAGGCTTGCTCTTGCCGACAGCATGCACGCTGAGCTTCCGATAAGTTGCTCCTTTGGGCAAATGCTCGACCACCTTGCATTGTGAACCACCCGTAATCCGACCGACGTGTCGTGCAAAATGATCCACGTCGAAGATGTCGCCGAAGGCGTGGCTCGAGTTGTCGAACCTGTCTCCGTGCGGACGGTAGATGAAGAAGTTTGCGCCGGTCGTGAATCGTGGCAACACGAGTGTTTCTGTTGCATCATAACAGACATCGCGCACGAGCTGTGCGACGTTGGATACCATGTTGTTGAGCCCTCCTTGCAGCGGATGAGGAAACATGGCGTACGACGGGGGTGCATTATCGGCTCCCATCGCCACTCAGCACACACGTTTTCCGTTCTTTGTTGAGAAAAGTTGCGGAATTTACATCCCGACTTTGGTTGGACGCGATAAGTCGTACGCTCGTACATGTACCGGTAAAAAGTGTCTTTTTACGGAAATTTCCGGGAACGGCACATGTAACGACCCGCGAGTAACCGGCGCCCGAAACGGTCACTTTTTGGTTCCTGCGCCCCGGTGCGCGGTGCTTGCCTCTCCGCGGAACCGGGCCATCCCCAAGTGTGCTGTGAGCTACGACCGCAAAACGAGCGACACCACGCGATGCTTTCTGGCGAGGCGACGGAGGCTTTGGCGGCCGCAAAGCCTGATGGGGCCGAAGTGGCGCAGCGTGCAATGAAGGACGAGGCCTTTCGCAACAGGATGAGACTGAAGATCGAGGACCAAGAGTCGCTTGCATCGCGCATGGCACAGCGGCGGCTGGACAGCGCGCGGAAGCGCGAGCTGGCCATGGAGAGCAACCGAACGGCTCGAGAAGCCGAAGGAGCTCCAACGCCTCCAGGTGAAGTGTCTGAAGTGTCAGAGCTTCGGACGGAGCAGCCGGTGAGCAGGAACGTAAGAGCGCCGGTCGCCGTGATGCGTGACGACGAGGAAGCGATGGCGCAGTATGAGACCGATATGCGCGCGTGGCGCGAGGCTAAGACGCTCGCCCTGATCGAGCAGGCCAGGGAGGAGGAGAAGAAGCGTGAAGCGAGACAGCTGGAGGAGGAGCAGCGCGAGCAGGCGCGTCTGGCGGCACAGACGGCGAGGAAGCAAGCCCTCGAGGAGTTGCGCGAGCAGCAGCGAGCCGCCGCCGAGGCCGAACGCCTCGCCAAAGAGAAGGATGAGGACGAGGCGCGCAACGCCAATTTCCAGCAGGCGCAGGAGGCCGCCGAGGCGAAGCGAGAGGAGCGGCTGCAGTTTACACGCTCCATTGTGGCGGAGCGTGACGAGCTCGAGGCGCAGTTCCGCGCCAAGGCCCGCGCCGAGGCTGAGGCGGCATGGGAGGCGGCCCGTGCCGCCAAGACGACGCGCGAGACGATCGACAGGCACGCCGAGGCCAGGAGCGAGGCGGAGCGGCTGGAGCGGTACGCGGCGCAAAAGGCGGCGTGGGTGGCGTCTGTGGAAGAGCGAATTGCAAAGGCGATCATCGACCAGCATAGGGCGGCGCAGATCGATGTTGAGCGCGAGCAGCGGTTCGGGGAGCAGA
This sequence comes from Chrysochromulina tobinii, assembly GCA_001275005.1. NCBI lineage: Eukaryota > Haptophyta > Prymnesiales > Chrysochromulinaceae > Chrysochromulina > Chrysochromulina tobinii. The sequence goes on along the minus strand of JWZX01002357.1, from coordinate 6,998 downwards.
AGGCGGCATGGCAAGCGGCGAATGAGGAGCGCATCCAGGCGGTCGCGGCGCTCGTGCAGAGCCGCAACGAGCTCGAGGCCGAGGCGCGCTCGGCATGGCGCGCAACGCAAGAGGCGGCGTGGGCAGAGGAGCAGAAGGCGAAGGCGGCGCGAGAGGCGATCAACATTGAGGCGGAGGCGGCTGCCGAGGCGGAGCGCTTGATGCGGCAGCAGGAGGTGCTGGCACGCTTGACAGCCGAGGCGGAGGCGCGGTTGACGAAGCTTAAGGAGGAGATGACCTTGAGGGACGAGCGCGAGGCGGAAGCACGCGCCAAGATGCGCGAGATGGAGGCGGCGGCATGGGGATTGGAGCTTCAGATGCGGACGGAGCGCGAGCGTGCGCATCACGAGGCACAAGAGGCGCTCTCGCAGCAGTGGGACGGCGAGAAGACTGCCGAGCGCGAGGCGGCCAAGCTCGAGCAGGAGGCCCGGCACGCGGCCGCCGTCGCCGCAGCGCAATCTCGCGAAGCCGAGCTCAAGAGCTCCCTCGAGGAGCTGCAGTCGCTGTACACGGCCAAGCGGCAAGAGTACGAGAAGCTCGTCGAGGTGGAGTATGCGCAGCTGCTGGAGGAGCTCAAGCTGCGCGAGAAGGAGGAGGCGCAGGCACGGGATACGAGCAAGGAGATGGCATGGGCCGTCTTCGTCCAGCAGCACGAGCAGCGAAAGGCGAGCGTCTCTGAGGAGCTCGAGAAGGCCGAGGCGGCAGAGGCGGCGCGGCTCGAGCGTGTGGCGCAGCAGACCGCCGCGCTCGCCGCCGAGTTCCAGGCTCGGGCCGACTCGCAGTCGCGCAAGCTCAAGCTCGAGGAGAAGGTCGAGGCGGTGGCGCGCGCGCAGTCGGCAGCGGCGGCGGCCGAGGGCTTCCGCGTGTCTCGCGAGGAGAATGAGGCCAAATGGCAGCAGCGCAAGGCCGCGCAGGAGGAGGCCGAGATACTCGTGCTGCGGAAGCATGAGGAAGCGCTCGTGGCCCTGCGCGTTCAGGAGAAGAAGCGAGCTGACGCCGCGCTCGAGGCCGCCCAGCAACGCAAGCTCGAGCTGGACACATCCCTGCAGCAGCTTGCGAAGGGACAGGCCGACACGGTGGCGAAATGGAAAGATTATGTGGAAGGCATCTACCGACAAGCCGTGGCCGATCGAGAGGCGAAAGCGAAGGAGGAGGAGCAGGTGCGCTTTGCTAACCTAGCCAAAGCGGCCGAGGTCGTGCAGCAGCAGCGTCAGCAGCGTCTCGAACAGCTCCAGCATGAAGTGCGCACGCGTGACGAGCTCGAGGCGCAGTTCCGCGCCAAGGCCCGCGCCGATGCACTGGCAGCGTGGGAGGCGGCCCGTGCCGCCAAGACGACGCGCGAGACGATCGACAGGCACGCCGAGGCCAGGAGCGAGGCGGAGCGGCTCGAGCGGTACGCGGCGCAAAAGGCGGCGTTTGTGGCAGCAGCCGAGGAGCGTGCGGCGAAGGAGATGATCGACCAGCATAGGGCGGCGCAGATCGATGTTGAGCGCGAGCAGCGGTTCGGGGAGCAGAAGGCGGCATGGCAAGCGGCGAATGAGGAGCGCATCCAGGCGGTCGCGGCGCTCGTGCAGAGCCGCAACGAGCTCGAGGCCGAGGTTCGCGCCAAGACCGAGGAGGCAGTCAAGGCGGCGTTTACGCAGCAGCTGGAGGAGCGTGTCAAGGCCGCGGCCGCGGCCGTGCAGAGCCGCAACGAGCTCGAGGCCGAAGCGCGTGCCAAGCTGCATGAGGCGCAGAAGGCGGCGTTTACGCAGCAGCTGGAGGAGCGTGTCAAGGCCGCGGCCGCGGCCGTGCAGAGCCGCAACGAGCTCGAGGCCGAAGCGCGTGCCAAGCTGCATGAGGCGCAGCAGGCAGCATGGGCAGAGGAGCTCAAGGCGCGCGAGGCGCGTCAGGTGATTGACAAGGGCGCACAGGCGGAGAAGGACGCGGACTTGCAGCGGCGGCAGGCGGAAATCATGGCGAGGTCGATGGCGGAGGCCGAGATGTACAGGGAGGAGCTCAGGGTGGAGAGGGAGAGGAAGGACCAGTTGGAGGCGGAGGCCCGCGAAAAGCTGAGGGAGGCAGAGGCGGCGGCGTGGGAGGCGGAGTTGCAGATGCGCGTGGAGCGTGAGCGTGCGGGTCGCGAGGCGCGTGAACAGCTCTCCGAGCAGTGGAGCGCTGTGAAGGAGGCTGAGCGCGTCGTCGCGCACGCGAAGCAGCAGAGTCGGCATGAGGCCGCACGAGCGGAGACGGAGCAGCGCGAGAAGGAGCGAAAGGCGAACTTCCAGCAGGCCCAGAAGCTGCAGGGGGCGACCTTTAGCGAGCAGCTCGAGGCACGGATGAAGCAGGCCCAGGCATCCCTCGAGGCGCTCGCGCTCAAAGAGGCTGACGCCGAGAACAAGCTCGCGTCGGAGCGGAGGGAGGTGGAGACGGACGAGTACCTCAAGCGCAAGCAGCGTGAGCATAGGCTCAACGGCAAGTCCTTTGGGTGCCCGGGAATGGTCGAGCTGCTCAAAGCGACGTTTGAGGATGAGGTGATTGCCCTCTCGGAGCCGGTCGTGGCCGTGGCGTTCCGTTTCATCAAGGAGCATGAGCTCAAGGCCGCCAAGGACATCAAGCGCTTCAAGCTGACCGAGGCCTTTAGCGCTCGACTGCCTGGGCTCGATGCGGCGGGTGCGAAGCGCCTCAGCAAGACGCTCGAGGAGATGTCCGAGATGAAGGAGGCGATGCGCTCCGCCTTCTTTGGGCAGCGCGGCGTGCGATGAGGCATCGATGGATGAGACTGAGACAGTCACAGCGAGACACACACACACACAACACACACACTATCTGAACAAGCTCCCGATCTCACCGCGGACCTGCCCTGGTACCGCGTCTAACCATGTGGCGGTGCGTGGTGTGTTGATTGGGGTGACTGTTCATAGGTCATATGGTCATAGCGCGCTCTATTGTGGTACGGGGGGATGTGTGTTGTTGCATGGGTGTTTGTTTGCCATGAGTGTCTTTTGAGTGAACCCACGCGAAGGGGGGGGGGGGGTAACGCGATTCATGCCCCCGGATCTCGTTCTTCCGAGATTTGATGAATATGAACACGAATGTCTATAAAAACCGACTTCGAGCGGGACAATCCACATGATGACGGCTGTGTGGCTGCTCGCCTTCCTGGTCGCACCATCGGGCGCATTCCAACTCTCTCATGGCTCGCCGTGCCGAACTCCACTCCGCACGGCGTCGATTGCCATATCGGCCCGTGCCGATCCGAACATAGACGACGATCGTCGCAACCGTTCGCCGGGCCTTCAGCACAACTTCTACGACAAACCCTTGTCCGACTTTAAGCAGCCTCACGGCATGGGCCAAGGATACACTCCGCCTCCCTCGCAAGCACCCGTCGCGGCAGATGCACCAGCGCGGGATGCAGGCGCTCGAGCCGCGGCCAAGATGGCGGCCACAGCAGAGGCGGCGCAGGCCGGTGGGTTGCAGGCTCGGGTGACGAGGCTCGAGCGGTCGAACAAGCAGCTCGAGGCGGCGCTGTCGGAGGTGGCGCTGTCGGAAGTGGCCAGGCGCGCGCGCGAGCAGGCTGCGCGCAAGGAGGCCGAGGAGCTCCGAGCGCGGCTCCTGGTCCTTGAGGCGCGCCTCGGCGCGATACCTCCGGCTCGAGTGTCGGGTCGAGGGGCCCTTCCTGCCGTCTTGGAGGATGACGACGAGCCGCTGATCGCGCGCTCCTCGGGCGAGGAGGAAGATGAGGCCGCGATCATTGACTTTGACGACGACGACGAGGCCGCGATCGTCGACTTTGACGATGACGATGATGAGCAAGTGCCTGCTGGCCGGCCCACCAAACGCGCCGAGCCACAAAAGGTCGATCAAGGCGCTGTGGACTTCATCGAAGGCCTCAAGGCAGCCAACTATACGCTCGCGCAGATTCGGGCGATGGGGTACGTCCAGGGCCTCAAAGCCGCCGGTTACACGTGCCAGGAGGCTAAGGAGGCTGGCTACGTCGAGGGCCTCAAAGCTGCCGGATTCACGTGCGAGGATGCTCACGATGCTGAATACTCCGTGAAGGAGGTCAGGGCTGCCGGATTCTCGTGTGCTGAGGCCAAGGAGGCGGGGTGGTCCGACTTGAAGGAGCTCAAGATTGCCGGCTACACGTGCGCCGACGCGAAGATGGCAGGGTTCAGCACGGCGGATGCCAAGCGCGCCAACTACACTCTCTTGGAGATCAAGGCCGTGGGCTACGTCGAGGGGCTCAAGGCCGCTGGCTATTCTTGCGCGGAGGCCAAGGCGGCGGGGTATGTCAAAGGCCTCAAGGCCGCCGGATATTCATGTGCCGAGGCGCAGATGGCCGGGTATACCTGCGCCGAGGCAAAAACGGCTGGGTACACCTGCATCGAGGTGAAGGCCGCGGGGTACGTTGATGGTGTGAAGGCCGCCGGATACTCGTGTGTGGAAGCCAAGGCCGCTGGGTTCATTGAGGGCCTCAAGGCTGCCGGCTTTACGTGCGAGGAGGTCAAGGCGGCAGGGTTCACGTGCGTGCAGGCAAAGGCGGGCGGGTTCACGTGCAAGGAAGCGAAGGCGGTGGGGTACGTCGAGGGACTCAAGGCTGCTGGCTACACTTGCGAGCAGGCGAAGGCGGCGGGCTATTCGTGTAAAGAGGTCCGGGTCGCCGGCTTCTCTTGCGCCGAGGCGCGCACCGCCGGCTACACGTGCCTGGAAGCCAAGGAGGCCGGGTACAGCCCGCAAGGCGCCAAGACGGCCAATTACACGCTGCAGCAGATCAAGGCCGCTGGCTACGTCGAGGGCCTGAAGGTCGCTGGTTTCACGTCGGCCGAGGTGAAGGCGGCGGGATACAGCCCGACCGAGGCCACACTGGCTGGCTACACGATCGGCGACCTCAAGGCTGCTGGGTACGTCAAGGGCCTCAAGACGGCCGGCTACTCGTGTAAAGCCGCCAGGGCCGCGGGTTATAGCGCAACCGAAGCGAAGATGGCGGGCTACACGCTCGCCGACATCAAGGCCGCCGGGTACGTCGAAGGCTTGCAGGAGGCGGGGTACACGTGCGTCGAGGTATTTGCATCGGGCTTCACGTGCCAGGAGGCCAAAGCAGCCAATTACACGTTGGAGGAAATCAAGGACGCTGGCTACGTCGACGGCCTTAGAGAGGCGGGCTTCACGTGCGCCGAGGTCCGACTCGCAGGCTACACGTGCGTGGAGGCGAGGTCCGCCGGATATACGCTCGCGCAGATTAAGGCCGCCGGTTACGTCGAGGGCCTTCAGGAGGCGGGGTACAGCTGTGCCGAAGCGGAGGCGGCCGGGTACACCTGCGCCGAGGTGAAAGCGGCAGGGTACGTTAGCGGCCTCAAGGCTGCCGGCTACATGTGCTCGGAGGCCAAAGCGGCTGGGTACTCGTGTGCAGAGGCGAAGGCGGCGGGCTTCTCTTGCCGGGAGGTCAAGGCGGCGGGGTACGTTGAGGGCCTCAAAACTGCCGGTTTCAGCTGCCTGGAGGCGAAGGCGGCGGGCTTCTCGTGCTTAGAAGTCAAGGAGGCGGGGTACGTCGAGGGCCTCAAGGAGGCAGGGTACACGTGCGCTGAAGCCAAGGCGGCGGGCTTCAGCTGCTCGGAGGCGACCGTGGCAGGGTTCTCGTGCGCCGAGGCCAAGGCGGCGGGCTGGTCGGATCTCAAGGAGCTCAAACAGGCCGGGTTTACGTGCCGAGAGGCGAGGGCCGCGGGGTACAGCCCCGTAGAATGCGAAGCAGCTGGGTACACACTGCAGCAGATCAAGGCCGCGGGGTACATCGAGGGCCTCAAGGCCGCCGGCTTCACATGCGCGGAGTGCAAAGCGGCAGGCTATCGTCCCATGGAGTGCAAGGCGGCCGGGTTCACCTACGAAGAAGGGAGGGCAGCGGGATACCGTGCAGGCTCGTCGCCCTGGAATAATGGCGTCAACATCTGGTGAGAGCCGTCATGAGCACTCGGAGTTGCTAGGAGTTGATGAGAGACGCGTGAGGCTAGAGGTCGAGAGTGGCGAGTAGACGACCCCGTGCAGCACACACGAGCCCGGATGTATGACTCATCCAATTGTGTCGAAAGTCTTCTGTTACCCGTCGCGTGCGGTGCGCGGGGCCGCGGGGCTCCGGGACGCGCTGACGCGTGACGCGCCCCAGACGCGCGGCGCGAATGTTAATACGCGAATATCGTGTCGCGCGGGAAATGATATACGAAATGTCCGGCGGTGTGTGACCCGATCAGGACCGGCGCGCCGGATTGGACGTGTATAGAATATACACATGTACTGTGACACGTCTTGACAACAACTCACGCGCCCTCGCCTGCCAATGTGTAGGTAGCTTGGTAAGTTACAAAGTTCTCCGGTTGTTCGATAAGGGGCACGATATGTGCCTGGGAGATCGAACTTCGAGTTCGAGCATGAGGACGAGTCTGCCGTTTGCGTCGCGTACATCTCGCAAACGGAACTGGCCGCAGCCGAGCGCCACCTCGCGCGTCATCGCATTCCCAAACTCGGGCTGCCCGCCTTCGAAACGCTCGTTCTTGTATAGGCAGCCCGCACGCTCCGCCGCAGCAAAGGCCGTTTCGAAGGCTTCGTGGGAAGCTGTGTAGCATGCAAGATGGTAGCCGGCCCCAGGCTCATCACGCACGTACGCGTCGGCGGCGGGCGCGTCGGCGGCCTCGACAAACTCGAGGGTCTGGCCGCTCGCAAACGGAACCACGCAGCTCGGGGTATCGAGCATAGCGTCGCTCGAGAGGGTCGAGGGCATGCCGAGCACTTCTGTGAAGAAGTTCACGAGGGCGGCCGCGGCGCCAGCGCCAGCTGGGATGGGGTGCACGAGCTGCCGTAGCGCGACGAGTGTGCCGGTGCCACCAGGGTGCATGCCCTCGGGGGCGAAGCCCGCCGGCGCCGCACGCACCTCGTACCGGTTGCCCCAAGGACACGAGCATTGCAACCGCGTCCCGTCTGCACTC
>JWZX01002356.1:0-14709 GCA_001275005.1 Chrysochromulina tobinii | reverse complement strand
CGGCGGCGGCGCGGCGGGGCACGAGGCCCGAAGGAACAAGGCGCAACAGACCCGAGACCGCCCCCCCCGAGCCCCCGTGGGGTGGTGCGGGGCCGGCGCCCGGGGCCCCCTGAGGCCAGGCGCGGGACGGCGAGGGGCGCGGGCGGGGTACCCGCCGTTCCGGCCGCCGTTCCCTGGTCGTCGGACTTCGGTTTCATTCACGCCGTATACTCGTCGTCGGCGGTGTAACGTCGCTGCTGTTGCTTCCGGTGTAACATCTCTGGGCTCCCCTTGAGCTGTGCCTCGAGCTCGAGGTCGTCCTGACGCATCGGAAACTTGCGGAGTAGGGCAGTCGAGGGTGGGGTCGCGGCCGTCGGACCCGCGGGTGCCCGACGGTGCCTGGTTCCCTTGCTGGGCTCGGGCCCTGTATCCAAGAGCGGCGCGCCTTCATTCCCCGGCACGTCTCGCCCCCTTGTATTGCCCGGCGGGACCTGCAATGGCGGCAGTTCGTCAGCGTCCGAGACGTGCGCGAGGCGCATGCACGTACGTAGCGTCGCGCCATGCACGATGAAGGCGATTTGAAGGCAGACCATGCCGATCAGGATGACCTCGTCGTGCGGCAAAGTGCGCCCCGACTCCTCCCAAACAACGAAAGCAGGGATCGTGGTCAGCAGCGCGAGCAGCACGAGCAAGATCCAGTGTAGCAGCCCGGCCACGTCCTCGTCCCGAGGCGACGCAAGCTCGACTCGCGGTGACGGCGAGGACGGCATAACTGCCTCAAGCGACGCCGCCTCGTCGAGCGCGTCCGCGGCCTCCACGACCGCGGCCGCCCAGCCGTCGAGGCTCTCGCCGTGTGCGCGCAGCCGGGATGTGAATCGCCAGAGCGACTCCGCGTCGAACGCGGCCGGATGCCCTTGAATGAACTCGGGCGCCGCCCAGCCCCCGGGAGATCGCGGGGGAGATCGCGGCTCGGGGGAGCCGACCTCACGAGCAGCGGTCGCACTTCGGCGATGACGCTGGTACTTCGCGTCGAGGGCTGCATCGAAGCGGCGCAGCGGGGCGCTCGGTCGAAAGCTGGGGACACGTGGCGACGGGGGCAGCGCGTACGCGAGAGAGCGCTTCCATTCGGCAGGGGCGAGCAGTGGCTTGCGCGCCTGCGCCGGCTTGCGCAACGGTGATCGGCTGCCGAAGCCTCCACCCCTCGGCTCTTCGGCTTCACTTCCCCATCGGAGCGAGGCTGCGGTGCGCGCCGTAAGGATGCGGCTTGGGGCCATCGGGCTGGAGCTGTCATTGTCCCGGCCGCTTGGCGGCGCCGGCTGTCCCTCGACGAGCAGGGTGGGCTCTAGGTCGGCCCACTGCTGCCCCGCGAGCCGAGGAGCTCCAAGGATGCCGCCAAACAGCCCCCCGCCCGCGGTTGGAAGGTCGCCGCCACGAGGGCGATAGACGAGCAGGAGACCACCGATGGAACAGAGGACCGCCGTCGCGAACCCAAGCTCGGCCCACCGACTGCCGAAGCCACCGAAGAGCACGGGCGGTGGTGGCGACCACTTCGAGGGAGCCACTAGGCCAAGGTCGCCCTCGGTGAGGGGGGCAAAAATGACGGCGATCATGGCTGGCGCACCGCCGATGAGCACAGCACCGTGCACCCGCGCGATCATCGACTTGTCGACTGCAAGCTGGTACGCGCGGTGCAGCCGGCGGCCCTGGAAGGTCGCAGCAACGAGCGTGGCAAGGGCGAGCTCCATAGCGCACGGCGATTCGAACTGGCGCCGGTGCGTCCACTCAGAGCGCAAGCAGCTCGCGAGGGTGGCCGCGAGAATGGCGCCAAAGATGCCGTACAAGCCAGCCTGCGCCCCGTGCAGGATGGCCACCTCGCTTTGAACCGTGAGCAGCTTCAGCGGTGTCACGGCCTCGGCGATCAGCAGCACGGACACCAAGCTTCCGAGCAGCAGCTGTGCCGGCAGTGTCTGCAGCGAGAGCCACAAGGTCTCGAGCGGAAGCGAGCGCGCATCTGGTGCGAGGCGCGCAGCGGTGGCGGCAGCTGCCATCGCGAGCACTCCACCAACAAGGGTGCGCAGCTGTGGCGGCGGGTCCCGCAGGAATTGCCATCGCGCAACGTTGTCGAGTAGCGCGGCCGTAGGCGCTAGCAAAGGCAAGACGATGGCACCGCCGAGGAGCACCGCGATGCCGAGCACTACTTCGGACACCAGCGCAAGTGTAGCAGCAACCCAAAACAGCGGCTGGGCCCGCAGCTGCGCCCTGCTCTCGGCATTTCCGGCGAGCTGGATCGACGAGACCCGTGCGAGCACTGCAGCCTTGGCGTGCACCACGGAAGCCAACGACAGCAGGAGGCGCGCAACCAGCGCGAATGCCAACACCAGATCCATCCAATGAATCATGGGCGTCCGTGAGTCTTTTTGGGCTCAAACCCGACTAGACTGTGAGTGAATACGGTAGTCAAGTCAAGTCAAGTTTATGTATAGACTTGACTAAATACGGTACCGTGTGTGTCCCGGCTCCCCCCGGTGTCTTTTTACCGGTACCGTACTATGAACGCAAAGTCGACACCGCTCCGTAAAGGTTGACGATCGGGTGGTTGTCAAATGCTCATAAAATCAAGGCCCCCATCGTACTGAAGCCAGTTTTCGTGCGCCCACTCGACGCCGGCGGAAGGGCCCTCGACCATATGCAGCTGGAACGTGTGCCGCGCGTGCGGCGACCCGTTGGGCAGAGACAGATGGTCGAGCGTCCCGGGGAAGACGACCAAATCACCCGCTTTGACGTTGAGAGGGATGAAGCCTCGCGCACTGAGCAGTTTGGCGGCCTGCAATCCGGAATGGGTACCTGACGCCATATCCGCGGGCGGCCACACGCCTTCCCAAGCACGAGCGTGTTCGCTGCTCTCGAGGAGGCGGTCTTTGTGGACACGAAGAGCAAGTCGCCGCCTTGCCCATCGCAAAAGCCGCTGCCACCACTTCACTTTGGTCGTCGCATTGCTGGAATTGGCCGGCGCGGGAGTCGCGTCGCCTCCTCGCAGTTGCGCCGACAAGTAGACCTCGGGCTCTTCGGCCGACGCGTTCACGAACGTCATGACCACGTCGGCCGGCCTCGCCCAGCGTTCGCACAAACCGGCGCCGCAATGGCTCGTGGTGTGAGCCTGGGCGCGCCCACAAGCACCCATTGCCCTCGTGCGCAGCATCGAGCGCCAGCCACAAGCCCACGACTGTCTGATGTGGGCGCGTGTACAGAAAGGTTCCATCTTGGTGTGAAGTGACCGCGCCGCCGAGACGCGCCTCCTTGAAGATGTACATTGACTGAGGCAGCACGGGCGCAACGAGCCCAGCCACCTTTCTCGCCACGGCAGAGACACGCTCGGATCTCGCGTAGGCGCCGAACGGCGTCGATGCATTGAGGTGCAGCCCGTGGCCCACCTTGTTCAGCGGCGGCCGTGGCCGTGTTGAAGGAGTGTCACCTTCATCGACAGCCTCTCGAAAGAAGTGCACGCGGTCCGCGGACGTGAAAAAGTAGCTCGACTTAGCTTGAGCGCTCGTCTGGTTGGATCCCGTCGTAAACACATTATTACCGTGATCGGGCGCTGAACGCTCCTCATTCCACCACGCCTCGACCATACTCTCCATTGCACTGCGCATGGCATTGACTTCGATTTCGCTGGCAAAACTGGGCAGCACAGCAAAACCGTCCCGTGCAAACGAGACCGCGGCGTCGTGTATGAGCTGCGCATCGCAGCAAGCGGCTGCTGCTGCCGTGGGCGTGCAGAGGAGCATGAGCAGAGCCGCCATGTGTGAGTGCGGCAGGAACCGTACCGGTAAAAAGACACCGGGGGAAGCCGGCAGCCGGGACACGCACGGGACACGCGGACAGACCACAAGCAAGCAAGCAAAGAACAGGGGTATTCGGTTGCGCTTGTTTAGATACTTGTGTTGTTTCGACTCATTAGCTTGCTTGCTTGCTTGACAGACCACACCTAGACGAACCTCACAACCATGAACCCATAAAACCCAAACCACCAACGCACCCGAGCGACCGCGAGAGCCGAGACGACCGAATCAGCGGCCGTCCGGCCGACTCAACGGCCCCGGAGCCGACCGCTGCCAACGTTACTATAATTCATACTCATAACTTTGTATTCACTCGCACGCTGCTTTATTGGCGGTGATTTCCGTTTTCCCCCGAACTGTCCATTTGTCATATGCGTTTGTGGAAAGTGTGCCGGTTTGGCGCGCGCGAGTCGGTGGGTGGGTTGGTTTTGAGGGGGTTCGGTTTGTGCGGTTCGTGTGTCTGTCCCGTGTGTCCCGGCTCCCCCCGGTGTCTTTTTGCCGGTACCGGTACCCGAATGAAACCACCCTCCCAAAACGCGTGAGGCTTGGGGGTTCGCTTGGCGGCGGTGGCGGCTTGGAGTCCCACTGCGCGCAACGTGACGCGTCCAATCGCTACTTGCATGCCGCTCGAGCCCGCAACCGCATCGGCGGCACGCGCCGCAAGTAGTTTACCGACCGCGGAACGCACTGCCGACCTCAGCGTCGGCGGTCTCATCTGGAGTGCGGACTTCGACTCAGGGAACCTAGGGCGTGTGGAGCAGTGCGGCGAGAACGACTTTGTTGTGTGGGCGCGAACCGACTGTGAAGGGCAACCGAGCCAAACCAAGTCACAGACATGGTTCCATTTCTCAATACGAGGAGCGGCACCTGGACGCAAGCTCTCAATCAACATTATTATGACCCCACAGCGCAAGCTCTTTGAGCACGGCATGCGGCCAGTGTACCGCTCACTTCCCTATCACCAAAGGGAGTGGACGCGCGTTTCGAACGCAGTGCCGTGCGCCTACACGTCGCAAGGTTTCGCGATCCACCTTACGCACACTGTCGACGGGCCAGTGGGCGAGACCCTGTACTTCGCCTTTTGCTATCCATACACCTACGCAGACTTGATGGCGCGCCTGGCCTATCTGGACAAGCTCTTCGCCCAACCTCGAGCGATGCTCCACCCCGGCGCGCCCAACGAGCCGCCACCAGCGGCGTGGCTGGCAGCACTCAAGGTTATGGATCTTGCAGAGCGAAAGCGCCCGCCCGACTCCGTGACAATCGCAGCCGTGCCACGAAAGCTCACGGACGAGGAGCGAGAGGAGGAGATGTTCAAGGACGTCATCCTCGAAGCAGCCCGTAGGGCTGCGTTGGAATCTTTCGCGCACGCTGCATTGCAGCCGATTTCTGATGATTCCGAGGCCATTCACCCTGCCGCTGCGCCAGCTGCTTCTTCAGCTGCGGCGCCCGCCGGTTCGTGCACTGCCGCGCCAGCTGCCGCGCCAGCTGCCGCGCCAGCTTCTGCGCCAGCTGCTGCGCCAGCTGCCGAGCCATGTCGCCCGCATCCCCATGTGGTGGCGTTATCATCGTGCGTGACGACTGCATCGGCATCAGCAGTGCTGCCACCCCAACCATTACCACTGCCACCGCCGCAGCCCGGAAAAACTTGGCGACCTCCGACAAGCTCAGCCTCGGCGTCGAGCGTCGCGTCGCTTGTTGACGCCGCAGCCCCCAAACCTGCGGGCACCGGATGGTCGTATTTACGGTCGTGCGTTCAGCACGGTACCATATGCCCGCCGGCAGCGCGGGCCGCCGCGGAGCTAGCCGCCGCTGCCGCTTACGATGCCGCAGCGCTCTACCCGAGTGTCCGGCCGCGCGGGATCGTGAACACCTCGTACAATCGGGCGAATGCTAACGTCAACGCGTCCCTTGTCTACTACAAGCGGGAACTGCTATGCCGTTCGCTCGAAGGCCGAAGAATCGATCTGATCACCATCACTGGTCAGCCACACCCGCCGCTTCCTGGGCGCCCGAAGAAGAAGGTCATTTTGCTGTCATCGCGCGTTCACCCAGGTGAGACACCGGCTTCATTTGTCCTCGAAGGGGTGCTGCTCTTTTTGCTCCGACGTGATGACCCACGGGCGATGGCCCTTCGTGAACGCTTCGTCTTCAAGCTTGTTCCCCTGCTAAACCCTGATGGTGTCGTCCGCGGTCATTACCGTGCCGACAGTCGTGGTGTCAATCTCAACCGCAAGTACGACCAACCCTCTTGCACGTTGCACCCTGCAGTTGCGTCTTACATGGCACTGGTACATCATCTCTTTGCAACCGAGAGCGTAGCGCTCTTCGTGGACGTGCATGCTCACGCAGGACGACGCGGCTGCTTCTTGTATGGGTGCGAGCAGGAGACGGAGGAGAAGCGTGCCGAATCTCAGCTCTTCGCAAAATTGGTTGCGATCAATTCACGCTGGCTGGACCACGACGCATGCCTGTGGTTCAACACTGAGGCGGTCGACGGCTCCGCTCGCTCTGCCGTGTACGCCGCGACAGTGGAGCAGGGCATCAGCTGCCCGTTTGTGTACACCCTCGAGTGCAACTATGATAGTGGTGTGTCGATGAACGAGCTCATGAGTCGCCACAACGCCTCCGCTCATATCAAATCGGGACGAATGAGCCCGGAGCCTCCAAAGCTCAACACGACGATGGGTCCAAAATACTGTCCAGAGTCGTGGCGTGATGTTGGCAAAGCCCTCGTCCTAGCTGCGCTCGATCTGGCCGGAGCGAACTCACACTCGCGGCTGGGAGCACCGGACTGCGGAGGGCTCTCCCGGTTGCGTTTGGGCGTCAACAACGCACTTGCCAAATGGGAGAAGTTGAAGAAGCCACCTCGACCTCCGAAACAGGACGACAGCGCTGGCGAGGATGACGAGCTTTCCAGTGCATGTGGAGATGAGACGGACACAAGTGGTTACGGAGATGAGACGGGCCAACCGTACGACCACGAAGATCTCTCTGGTATGGTCTGCTAGGTTAAGAGAGGCTGCCGCGTGTGACTGATCGTTTGGAACGGTCAGTCGTCGTCAGTTCGGTCCTCACGTGAGAAGCTACGCGGCCAGTGGGATCATGTCAAGTCAAGTCAAGTCCAGTGGGTTCCCAAAAGATTCATGTTTTGTCGACCATAGCCACGTGTCCCTCTCATCTCGCACCCAAGCACTCCACACGGACAATCACTCGATGCCGCCGCCTCCGCGCAAGCCGAAGGTGGCACGCAAGGGAGATTCGCAGCTCGAGCAGCTCATTGTCGACGTCACCTCTGGCAATGCGTCGCCCGTACAGTACGGCATCTTTTCCGCGATCGTGGTCTCTGTTCTGGCCATTGCAGGTGGCGTTTACTACGCGATGGCCTCCAAGGTGGTAGCACTCTCGCTAGAGGACACCGCAGCCCTTAAAGACGTCTTCTACTCGGGCGAGCCCTGGCTCATCGAGTGCACCAAGGAGAGGAAAGCTTCGCCTGTCTTCTACGCTGCTGAGGGCGCATTGAGTGGCTTCAAGTTTGGCACCCTTGACTGTGCGAAGGTGCTGCCAAGCGGCAAAACCACTTACGAGCGCTTCAAACTCAGAGAACCATCGTACGGCCCCAAGGTGCTCGCCATGGCCAACGGCGCCGTTCCACAAATTGCGGGTCGCAATGTCCTCAGTAACGGTGCGGAGCTGGCCAAGTGGGCCACGAGCGTCACGCCGGCAAAAGTCTTCTCGCCGACGACAAGCGAGCAGTTCGAGAGCCAGTGTGTGCGCAAACCGTGGTGTGTGGTCGTGCTCTCCCAGACAGGGCGTCTCGTCGACGCAGAGCGTGCGGCAATCCTGCAGCTGGCGGCGACAGAGCGGCGGATACGCGTGGTGAAACTCGACGAGACGAAGACTTCGTTGATGCTCGACCTGCCGGGAGGGGTGCCCCCGCCCACAGCGAGCGAGGCCACGGTGCTGCTGCTCAAGCAGCTGCCGCGCCCGGTGGGCGCGCCGGAGCCGAGCCCTAAGACCACTGATGGGGAGGAGGAGGGCGGCGGCGACGACGACAGCGATCAGCCGCCGGTCGCGGCGATGCTGCTAGGTGGCGGGCTGCGCGATGTGAGCAGCAGCCTGTCTTCCATTCGGGCCGCCCTCAAAGCCACGGCGGAGGTGCCGCCCGACTTCCACAAGCTTGTCAAGCGGCCGGCCGCACGCCCGAAGCGCCTGCCCACGCCGCCATCCAGCCCACGCCCTGAGCAGAGCTATCAACGCTCAGCCCCCACAGACCCTCCGAGCAAAACACTTTCAGACGCAGAGCTCAAGAAGATGCGCGCTGAACGCGAGAAGCTCATCAAAGAGGCCGAGCAGCAGCCGCGCCAGAAGATGGTGCAGGAGGAGGCGGCTGCCAATAATATCGTCGAGGAGACGAGCGACGAGGCGGACGCGGGCGGCGGGGATGGCAGCGAGGGCGGCGGCGTGAGCGGCAGCGCTCTGGAGGAAGGAGGCGAGGGCGACGCGCCCGCCGAGGAGGAGGTCGAGGCGGAGGAGTTTGAGTGACATGTCAAGAGAGTGATCGAGAGAGGCTGTGCTGCACTTGGACACCGAAATGTGCAGAGTATGAGAGGAACCCTTTCTGCATGGTTCTTGCATGGAGTATGTCAGCATGAGACGAGGCGGCACGACGTCTCGCGTCTCCGGTTCGGGATCGCGGGTGGGCGGTAAAAGCGTTGCCAGCCGTGCGGAGATGCAGATGCAGTATGGTCAATATGGGCGCGGTGATACGGTGTCGTTTGTCGGGTCGCGCTTAAGTCCTCCGCGCGTTTCCGTGACGCGTCTTCACCCGCCAACTTCCCGGTCGCGGCGCGCGGGGGCGGCCATTTTTTATGCTTTAACATACCTCGTACCGCCGGCGGGCATGCGATTAAGTTGCTCTCGGCTGCTTGGTACTTTTCGGACTTCGTCGAGCGGTATCGCGCGACCGATCATGAACATGACAAGTACATGGAAGATGGAACCGACACACACAACGAACGAGAATTACGGCATCATATGTACGGCATACGCGTATTTCCGGTTCAGTTTACGATCAGAGTCGCGTGTCGACTCGAGCGTCGCCGCCGGGAGCGTCGGCCATCACGCCTAAGATGCAGGGATCGCACGGTTGCCCGCGCTCATAGCTGGCTGCAGGCTGCGTGGCACAGCGGGAACGCTCAGACTGGACGCTGTTGTCAGACCTCTGGTGGGGCGTCGTCCTGGGCGTCGCCATCGCCCTGCGCGGGTGGGCTGCTGGCACCGGCGAAGGCTGGGCATGTGGCTCTGTGAGCACACCAGTCGCACAGCCTGCCAGCATTTGGCGGGAAGGCATCCTGCCGAAAAGCGCGGAGCATGCGTTGCCAAATCTCGCGCAGACGACCACGTGTCTGTTCGAGGAGTTCGTCGTCCATGCGCTGCTCGAACACTGCGCCACCGCCACCAAGGAAGAGGAGGCGCAGTGTATTCGCCCGTCGGCCAGTCTCTTGCAGCAGGAGGGCATAGATCTGGAGCTGAAAGAAGCTGTCGTTCCGGAATTGCGGCGGCGGTGCCTTTCCCGTCTTGTAGTCGACTACGACGAATGCTGGTGGACGACCGCTGCTACTGCTGCCATCAGCGTTGTCGCTGGTGCCGGCACTTCTGTCGCCCATGCTGCTGCTCCTCCCATCACTGCTGCTGCTCCCATCACTACTGCTGCTCCCGTCGGCGCCGATCTCAACGAGGGCTTCAGCGACGTCGATCCTGTCGATGGTACCTGTGATCGGGATGGCGGCGTCCGTCTCGCACGCGCTCGGGATTTCGGCGGCGACTTTAGTCTCGCAACCCATGGGAGAGAGGCGCGCAGGGCTCTCGAGCGTAAAGTAGGAGCGCAGCGTCTCGAAGGCCTTTAGGCCCCACGCCCGTTCTCGCTCGACATCCACGTGCGCACGTGGCCGCTCGTCATCGGGGGTAAGGCCGTTCTCTCCGCCGAGACCGAAGAGCGGTCCGTATCGCTTGCTTCGCCGCTGCTCGCGCCACCGCTCTCGGAAAATTGTCTGCGCGACCTCGAGCTTCCGCTGCTGAGGCGGCCGCGTGAAGAGCTCTGCTAACGTCTCATGAACGAGGATGCCTGCTGCGAGTTCAGGAGTGGCTGGTTCGGGCTTACGGTCGATATGCCGAAGCTTGAATAGTAGCGGGCATTGCTCAAACGCTGAGATAGAGGATGGACTCAGCCGCAGCTGCTTGCCCGAGCGAAGCAGCACTTTGCCGTCGTCAGTGACGGTCACACCGCTGCTGGTGCTGGTGCTGGTGCTGGTGCTGGTGCTGCTGGTGCTGCTGGTGCTGCTGGTGCTGCTGAGCATGCGCACTACCGATGCGGGCCGCTGCGTGGTGCTTACGGCCAAAGAGAGATAAAGCTGCGGCAGCGATTTGACTCCCATGAAGAGGGTCTTGAAGTGAGCAGGCCTCTGATCACGGGCTCATGCTCCTTGATCGACTCTAAATTCGCGTTCCTCCCGTGCTTGTGAACATCACACTTTCTCCTAGCCTTTCACAGAAGCCAAATTATGCATATCCGCCTTATCGGTCACTAATTGGGGGTCCGGGGCGGGTCGCTCGCTCGCGCTACCATCTCCTCCGGCCTCGACTACACGCATTGTACAATTGTAATTTTAGCGACCTTCCAAATTCTTCCCGTATCGGTGACTTTTCGGAGAATTTCGCGGACGAGTGCAATTTGGGATTCATCAGGTTCATGCTGGCAGCCTTGTTTCCATATGCAGGAGTACCCACGTCGCGGCCGTCGCGCGTCTCGCGAGAGTGGCGGTGTGGCCAAGGTGAAATCGTTTACGGATGAACAAATCGACGAGATCCGCGAAGCCTTCAACTTGTTTGATTCCGATGGCTCTGGCGCCATCAATTACAAGGAGCTCAAGGCCGCCATGAAGGCCCTCGGCTTCGACACGAGTAAGGACGAGATGGAGAAGATCATCAAACAGGTGGATGCGGATGGATCGGGCCAAATCGAGTTTCCCGAGTTCATGCTGATGATGACGGGTAACATGTCCAAGATCGATAGCCGAGAGGAAATCCTGAAGCTGTTCGCACGGTTTGACCGCAAGGCAAAAGGGTACATTGACCTGGATGACTTGAAGCATGTTGCAAAGGAGCTGGGGCATAATGTGTCCGACTTCCACTTGCAACAAATGCTCATCTTGGTTGGAACTGACGGGTTTGTGAGCCGCGACCAGTTTTTCAAGGTCTTGACGAGGGAAAAGGACGCTGATGGCAATCCAATTGCAGCTTCGATTCTTGAGATGTATGCGGAGGACAGTGATGAAGAGGGGGAGGAAGCCAAGGCCCAGCTGAAGGATATATTCCAGTCGATTGACGCCGACAAGAGTGGCTCTGTCTCCTATACAGAGTGGAAAAAGACCGTGGGCGAGAGATGGGAATCTCTCAAACGGTTCTTTGGCGGTCACAAACAGAGTGAGGTGGGCCTCATGTTCAAGAAGGTCGATCTGGACGGCTCCGGCGATCTCACGTGGGACGAGTTTGAGTATTTGCTGGATTTGTTGCTCGACGGAGGCGGCCCATCCGACCCACAAGCGACGCCCCAGCCGGCACGTCGCCCGCGCAAGAAAGCCGTGCGCGACCGCGCGGTCGCGACGCTTGCCAAGGTAGACGCCTTCTCGCGCCTGCAGCCCACGGATCTGCATTTGATGCTCGATAGGATGGAGTATGCGAACTTTAAGGAGGGCGATCACGTCTTCGAGCAGGGCGATGTGGCAGCAGACAAAGTCTACATTGTGATGAACGGGACTGCCACGGTGGTGCGTCGTGACGAGGAGTCAGGCGAGCAGAAGACGTTCGCCAGTCTGAGTCAAGGTGCCTGCTTCGGCGAGCTCGCGCTAATAAGGAACGAGCCGCGTTCCGCAAGTGTCACGGCAACGAGCCAGCTGTGCACCCTCTACATCTCAGTCCAGCAATTTGAGATCTTCGTAGGCTCGCTAAAAGAAGTGTTCAAGGAGCAGGTGGCAGGCTATTCCGATGGGAACGTGTTCAAGGAGCAGGTTGCAGACGCCCCACAAGACATCCTATAGACAATCAGTCACGCGAGTACATGTATGGCGATGCGGGCCTGAGGGAGGGCACCAAGTTCGGCCCCCACATGACCGAACCACGCTCATTCAATGCGCGACATCCGGTGCAACACGGCACTGAGTTGTGTGCTACACTGTTACGACTTTACGTGCCCGTGCCAGAAAGAAAGCAAGCAAAAACACTGTACTGGTCTTGTAGTGCAAGCACTTGACTTGCAAAGTAACGCGCGCAAGCCCCCGTTTCCATGTGGCATGCCGTCGTCACTTAATAGTTAATTCATCTCGCCACAAATCGGATGATACCACATGTGCTGGCTGCTGCGGGCGGCCCTGGCCCCCCAGGGGCTTTAAAAAATTAAATACAGTAGTGAGCTCAATGGTTGAAATATGAACCCAGCTCGGCCACAGTTTGTCCCGCTCCTAGGACCGTTGATTCCCACGTGTCATGGCTGAACCTGAAGCTCGGATCAAGGTTTGTCACGGACGCTCTCGAGGAGAACGGGGCGCAATTTGACGTCTGGCGAGAAGAGAGCATCGATGCCCACCCCGCTGCTCAAGTCGAGCAGCGCCGCATCCGCCCCTTCAGCGTAAAAGTCATTGCCTGCCGTCTCCTCCGTGTAAGTGATGACGCACCTCATCCCCGCCGCCTTGGCCGCGCGCAGGCCAACAATCGAATCCTCCACCACAATGCATGCCTCCTTGGGCACTCCTAGGCGCGAGGAGGCGAGGTTATAGATCTCGGGGTGTGGCTTCTTCTTGGAGACGTCGTCGCCTGCAATGATGACGTCAAGCTTAGCCAGTCGCTCTCGCCCGACCACCGAGTTCACCACCTTCTCGAAGCCACCTCGCGTCGATGCCGAACAAATACCGACTGCCAGGCCGGGCATGGCGATCGCAGCGTCCATCAGCTCGAGGATGCCGGGACGCGGCGGCGCGGTCGTGACCAGCTTTTTGTAGCACTCTGTCTTGAAGTCCTGCAACTCGTCGATGAGCAGCATGCCGGCGGCCTCGTCTTTTGGCACTGCTTTCTCGCCTTGTCTTTTGGTCACAGCTGGCCAAGACGCCACCGTGTCTGGGTGCTTCACAGTGGACTCCGGCGCGCCGAGGCCAGTGAAGTGGTAGCGCATCTTAGGTTTGCCACCGCCAATCGTGTTTGCGAGGTGGGCGTAGTATTCTTTGGACCACACGACAGGCTTCCCATCGATCTGCAGACCAAACTCGTCGAATGCCTGGTTGTACGCTCGGCGATGAAGCTCCTCGGTCTCGACGAGCACGCCGTCACAGTCGAAGAGGAGAGCTGCCTTGAAGCCAGGTGATGCGCACATTTGTATTTTACTCGCGACACCGATTCGCGACACCCGTAGCGCCGGGACAGCGATCAATAGGCTCACCATTTTGCTCGAAGACATTTTGCTTTTAGGTTTAGGTCTCTCAATCGTGCAAAACGTACACCGTGAAGATTCGTTTCCTTCGTCGAAGGAGATGGAAGAGAAGATGCTAGCCGACACGGCGTCGTCCTTTTTCGCCACTGCTCACGTCCACTGCTCAGCCCCGGCGGCACACGTCCAAGCACTTGCACTCCTCGAGCCGCCTCCTCAAGAGCACCTCGACAGTAGCGCGCTCGTCCGTTCGGCCCGATCCGGTGATGCACGCCACCGTCTCGCGCAACCCGCTGGCCTCGAGAAGGCCGACCATCCAGGCCAGCGGGCGTGAGCTCTCTCCGCCACGACCGCGCGCGCCCCGCCCGTACTCGCGCGCCAACCCGTAGAGAAACACCCCGTGGGCGCCGCCCCCAGAACAGCAAGGGAACCGCGTCCCGCATGGCCCGATTGGCCACGTCCCTGGCGTCGGACACGCTCATCGCGGCTGTGAGGCGCCCCGCGTACGCGCACGCGAGGAGCCAGACGCGCCAGTCCCCGCGCCCGAGCTCGCGCTCGACGCGTGCCGCGAGAAAGTCGAGCCGCTGATCCTCGTGCTGGAGCGCGCGCGCCCGCTCGGCCGCGGCCGCGGCCGCCGCGATCGCGGCTCCCTCGACCTCCAGCTCTTCGAGGTGGTCAACAACCTCCTCCGCACGCCATGCGGCGTCGAGGTCGCGGGCCGCCTCCGCGTCCGCCACTTCCTGGTGTGGCCGCGCGTCCGCCGCTCCGCGCGCCTCATCGGCCGCACTCTCGAGCCTCCCTCCCTCGATATCCGCGACCGAGACCAGACGGGCCGCAAAAGAAGTCACTCGACGCCGCCGTCGCGTGACGACGACGGTGTCGAGGAACGACAATATCATGGCAACCGGCATCATTACTGTCACGCGTGCAAGCCGGGGTGAAGCTCATCACTGAAAGTGAGTTGCTCCCAAGTTCTCGGTCTCGGCATCGAGCAAGCGCTTCATGGGGTACATGGGAGTGCGCGTACGGGGGTTGTTGTGCTGCCACACACAACGCGATACGATCATTAGCGTCTGCAGCTTGTGCGCGCATCAGCATACGAGACATGAATGAGCGACCAGCTGGGCGCTCACGCCGGCGCAGATGGGACAGAGAGTCACGGATGGGCGGTCGTGCGCGCTGCATTCGCAGCCGGCAGCAGGATGGCCCACGGCGGCGCGGTAGAATGTGTTGGGTTGCATTGCACTCACCATCAATAGGCTAAATGCTGGAGAGAGCATTTTTTGCTCGAAGGGATCGAAGAAAATCCAAACATCACAAATCTGTAATGCCGCTTGACCCCAACAGTTAAGCGGCCGTGAACTCAACGTGTGATGAGACTGTTGGCAGAGCTACCACAGGGGCCCAACCAGG
>JWZX01002355.1:0-61019 GCA_001275005.1 Chrysochromulina tobinii | reverse complement strand
CCTCCGCCAGAGCCACCTCCCTCGCCTCCGCCGCCTTCCCCTCCGCCAAGCCCGCCCCCACCCTCACCGCCACCACTACCACCACCGCCTTCCCCTCCGCCACCATCTCCACCCCCTCCATCGCCGCCGCCCTCGCCACCACCACCCAGCCCTCCGCCAGAGCCACCCCCCTCACCGCCGCCACCATCACCTCCGCCCTCGCCGCCACCCAAACCTCCTCCCTCGCCGCCGCCACCGTCACCGCCACCAAGGCCGCCACCACCTTCGCCGCCTCCCTCACCACCGCCGCCATCACCACCACCCTCGCCGCCACCACCGAGCCCTCCGCCGCTGCCGCCACCTTCGCCTCCGCCGCCGTCGCCGCCGCCATCGCCTCCGGAGCCTCCCCCAGCAGCGCCACCCGGAGGCACTATTACCACTGTCTCATCGGAGGTACAGTTTCTACCCCCTGGTCTTGACTTGTTTTCAAGGCGCCGGCAGTTGGGGGCAGGCACGGCAACAGTAGATGGAGTCGTCCACGACTTTCCCGATGGATCTAATGGTGCTACCGGCGCGACTGACGGCCATGACCGCCACGGACGTCGGCGACTCACCGCCATCGCTGGCTGCTGCACCACCGCCATGGCAACGCAGTTGGTTGGGCTCGCTGTCACCGCAGAGAGGACCAGCTTTACGAACCAAGGCATCGGCTACGTGCCACAGTCTAGCAACATCATCCAGATCACCTGTCCCGCTGCGACCCCATACCCCGACTGCGTGACTGCTCGAGCGACCACAGCGTGGCGAAGCGCGTTCACTTGGACGTATAGCGCAGCGTATGTCTTCACAGCTCCCTCGCCACCGCCGCCTTCACCACCGCCACCGTCTCCTCCACCATCGCCCCCGCCATCGCCCTCGCCACCACCCTCACCGCCGCCAGCGCCGCCACCTTCACCGCCGCCCTCGCCGCCGCCGCCCTCGCCGCCACCCTCACCGCTGCCCTCACTCCCGCCCCCACCGCCTCCACCCTCACCTCTGTTCGCGATTGTCGTTTGGCTCGTTGCGGGCGTGTCGGCCGTCTGTGTGGCTTTCCACGCCCTTCGACCGCTACCGACCAATCGGTCGGCATCGACGCCGAGTCCGAGGGGCTCGCCGAGACGGTCGGAGCGCGGCGAATGGTCGCCGCGTACGACAACTCCCGGTGCGAAGAGGGCCCTCCTTTTGTTGTGACTTGTGAGATGAACTCAGAAAGTAAGAAGTCGTACAGACCTCTACAGGTCCGCTCAGTGATGATATTTATATTTTAAGCCGTTAGGGCGTTCGGAGCCGAGCCGCGCAGTGTTCGAGCCAGATGCGAAACTTAGGGTCAGGCTGAGGGTGAGGCTCCGTTTCAGCAGTGCATGTGAACATGTGAGTCAGATGTGTGTGAGCGGTTAACGACAGCGCCGAAGACGGCGGCGCTCACGTCGTGCCGCGCAATCCCATAGAACCGCGCCCGCGCCCCGCCGAGCTCGCACTGGCGATCTATCCAGGGCCGCGCGGGCAAACATATTCGGACGACGAGACACATCCCTTACATACAGAACAGGCCACATGCGTACGGTAACCAAATGAGAAGACACATTGCCATGCCATGCCACATGCCATGGCACATCACATCGACATGCCAGCGACATCCGACACGGCTGTCTGCACAATGCGGCAAGAGACTGTCGTCTCCTCACATGGCAGATTGGCCACGTTGATCTGGAGCATGCGCACCTCAGCCATGGACTTTGCACTCAACGGATGTTGTACTTGATCGTCACATCCTTGTCCGGCATCTTGGTCACGCAGATCTTTGCTCGTCCACTTCCAACCTGCGCCTCGCAGGTCTTGCAGGTGCCTTCGTTGCAGTCGTATTTGATGGGAATATTGCAGCTGCGCGCGACATCGCGGAGCTTCTGACCCGCAAGAGCCTGTGCCACTTTTTTCTCTCCCTTGGGTCCGACCCACGTCACCGTTCGCTTCGTCTTCTCTTTGGACAGACCAGCATTCTCTCGCTTTCCGAGGGTGTCGTCGTTGGCAAAGGCGCCCTTGAGCCCATCGAACATGCCCATGCGCACGGCTGTGCTCCGTTCGGCGGTGGCGCGTACACCAGCCGAAGGCAGCGCGAATGCAGAAACGACCACCGTGTGAACGAGGAGAAGCAACACGCCGGCGCGCATGGTTCGGAGCTCGACGAAATCTGGTTCGCCTGACGAATTTCCCATGCACTCGAATCGCTGGGAACGAACCTCACGCTGCATGTCACGCGAGTCGATCAGGCGTGAAAACGATGTGATAAAGTGCGACCGACATCAAAATTTTGATTGGATTGGATTTGACTTGACTTGACTTGACTTGTTGCAACTCGAGTGAAACAGCCATAGGGCTATTGGCGTTCTGTACCTAGTTGTTGCAAGCCATACACACCACCAGAGATAGACTGTACGCGAGTACACGTAAGCAAGTTCAGAACGTTGGCGTCATACCGTCCATACCGATCGGGACGTCGTCTTGGGCAATCTCTGAAAATGCTCTCGGCTTGGCGCCGATTGCTCGCTGCCTCGGCGCTGGTGGCCGCGCTCATAGCAGTGCGCCGCATTATCACCGAATATATGGTCGCCAGCAGCAGCAGCAGCAGCAGCAGCAGCAGCAGTATCATCATCAGCAGCAGTATCAGCAGCAGTATCAGCAGCAGCAGCAGCAGCAGCAGCAGCAGCAGCAGCAGCAGCAGCAGCAGCAACAGCAGCAGCAGCAGTGGAATTCTCGCGGTCAGTACTGTCTCTGCGAGCTTTGCACTTGAATCTGAATCACGCCTCCCTCCACCGCCGCCGCCCTTGGATCTCTGGCCTAAGCCTCCGCCGTCGCCGCCGCCCCCAGCGATGCCAGCGCCCATGCCGCATGCAGAAGCAACGGCCAAGCGCAAGCTCCGAAAGCGCAACCGGCACAAGCGGCCGACCAACTCCACGGCAGTGGACCGGCCACGCGGCGGAGGTGGCGCTGGGCGCAGCTGCCAGCCTCGGCGGCTGCTGCACTGGAACATTCTCGATGGTGGCGGGTCGCGCCTAACGGGCATCTGCAACTTTGTGCGCGACGGGCAGTACGACGTGCTCACGCTCAACGAACTCAACGGCTTCGACGAGGCGTCGTTGGAGCGCCTGGGCAAGCGCTGCGGCTTCACGCACTCACTGCTGCTGGCCAAGAGCCCCTACCGTCTGGGCATCCTATCTCGCCATCCGCTCTCGCTCATCGCCGCGGACACGGGGCACACGTTCGCGCACGGGCTGCTCTGCGCGCGCGTGCTCGGCCTCGCCCTCTGCGTGACCCATCTCAATCCCCACGACGTGCGCCGGCGCGCAGACGAGGCGAGGGAGATTGTGCGGCGCGTGGGTACGGACGACCAGCAACCGTTCATGCTGGTGGGTGACCTCAACACGCTCTCGTCCCTCGACCGCGCCGAGCACGCCAAGGCGGACCTCGCGTCGCTCATCCGCAAGGGGCCGTACGCCCCGCAGTTGAGTCGCAAGTTCCTCGACAGCTCCCAGGCGGCGGTGGATTACACGCCGATGCAGGTGCTGCTGGACGCGCCTCTGCGGGACGTGGGCGTTGGCAGCGGCCACTCTGTACCCACCAGCATCAACGCCGACCATATGCACTTTGCGACGCTCCGGCTCGACTACTGCCTTGTCAACGATCAGCTGCTGCGTAGCTGTGGCGGCCAGCGCGATGAGCTGCGCGCCTCGCTGCTGCACGATGAGCGCACCGATTCGCTCTCCGATCACTACCCGCTCGAGGTGCACTTCCACGCGCCGCCCGACCTCACGCGATAGCGCTTAGCGGCTGGGGCGTGGGGGGCGGGGCCGGAATTTAGACTCTCAATTTTGTTTTAATGGCACCGGGTTCAAAGAAGTAAGAACGGCGAACTTAGACAATATAAAATATGTATTCGCCCCGCGTGGCGGCCGCCTTCCCCAGCTATGGCCTACGCAAAGGTATGCACCGCCGTTCGCACCACAATCGACCGCATCGCAACCGGTGCGCATGCCGGTGCGTCCGGCGCGAGCCCCTTGCCACCTTGCCCTGCACCCACCGATTGCGGGTGACCTCACTGGGTGACCTCGCTGACCACCCATTCGCACGCCGATCATTCGGTGGTGGTGCTTTTCGAAGTTCAGTAGGTCGCTATTCCGTTGGCCGCCTGCTGCAGCGCGAGCTGAGCGTTGATCGCAAGGATCTCCTGCTGCGCCATCCATCGCTCGTCGGAGTTAAGGTCGGCGAATTTCTGACCCGTTCGCTTCTCCCATGCCCGGATGTCGGCCACCGACGCGGTCCGTGGCTCGTAGGTCGGGAGTGTGCCTGCGAGTGCCATCTCCTTACGCACGCGCGCATTGTGCGCACGCAGCAGGTCCGTGACTGCATCCGTCGACTCTGGCGCACCGACGGGCAGCGCTGCCGCCGCCACGCCTTTGAGCGCCTTGGCGGCTACCGGCTCACGTAGCGGCTTCTTCTCCTGTGGGCGCGTCCGCTGACTATTGAGGTCCGAGGCAGCGCGCGGCTCGAGGGCGGTGCTGCTCGGTGTGCCCGCCAGAGCGCCCGAACGTGCTGCCAAGGGTGCGGCAGCGGCAGTGGCGGCACCGGCAACAGGAGCAGACGCCGGAGAGGACTTCTGCTTCTGCTTCTGCTCTTTCCACAGTGCAAGCTTCTCTCGTTGCGTCAGTGGCCGCGACGGCGCCTCGTCGCCCTCAGCGACGGTCGACGAGACTGACGAGACTGACGAGACTGACGAAGCCGAGGAGGGCGGCCGCGCGGCGGCGGCCAGGGACGGTGCGGCGAGCAACGAGATCGGCGGGGGCGCGGGTGGCATCGGTGGCGGTGCTGCAGGGGCGTCGAGTGCGCCGCTCTGCCTGATCAGCATGGCGAGCGCCTCATTGGGCACGAGAGTCGATGCGCCAAGTGGCGCACCCGTCAACGGGCTCACCTGCCCATGGGTGCGCAGCCATCGCTCGATGGGGGCGCGCTCGTAGACTTCGCCTCCCACCGTGTACACGGGGTCGCGCATGATCGCAAACGAGATTGGGCAATAGAACGTAGCCGGGAAGGAGCGTGTGGCCTGGGCTGGCGGTAGCGCGGCAGACGCAACAGCTGGTGGCGCGCGCGTTGCCCTGGGCGCGGCAGCACCCTCGTGAGGGGCTGGCGCTGTGGGAGGTGCGACGGGTGGGCGAGAGAGAAACGGCGCCCGTAACGGCGCTCGAATGGTCGCGCCCGGCTCGTCGACGTCGTCCAGGCTCGCAAGCCGTGCTTTCGCCTGCGCCACCCGTGCCTTTGCGTCCTCTCGCTCGTCCACCGTCGCAACGGGCGGAAGCGGCAGCGGTGGCGGCGACGGCGGCGGCGCGTAGGCCGCGAGCGCATCGACCGCCACGGAGGGCGACGTAAGGTCCATCGGGCTGCCCGACACCGGAACTGGTGTGTTGACGGCTGGCGTGGCCGCGCTGGGCGTGATCGCACCGGAGCTCGTTGCGGCGGCCGGGGTGACCGGCATCGGTGCCAACTGGGGAGATGAAGCCACAGCGTCGAGAAGTGAGGCCATTGATCGCGCAGGAGGCGATGAGTCGATCGCACAGGATGAGTCGGCATCGCCGCCGGCGCCAAAGGGCGCGGGCGCCGCAGATGGCGCAGCGACGGGCGTGGCCAGGGCCATCATCATTTGAGGAGACTGGACGGGAGTGGGCGTGGCGGCGACAGGCGTGTCGGCGATGGCATCGGAGGCTGCCTGGGCGGACTGGGCGGAAGTAGCAGCGGCGGCGAAGGTGGGCAGAGTGCAGAGGGAGACCGTAGGGCAGGCAGCACCCGCTCGGGACCTTGCCGCCGTGTCGGCAGCCTTGGGCGGCGCCGGCGCCATCGGAGCCGATGGCTTCGACGGCGCGTCGTTCGTCTTGACGGTTGCCTTCTTGACAGCAGCCACGCGAGCCTTCGCCGCATCAACGGCCGCCAGCGCGACGCGCCGGTTATGCTCTTGCAGCGAAGCCAGCAGCCCGCTCGAGTTCGACTCACCCAGCCACGCCTCGGTCTCTTTGTCTGCTGCGCATCCCAGTCGCGCTCTCGGGCCCACGTCAGCGGAAGGAGTCCTCAGCTGCACACCCGCGCAGGCCATCGAGCGCTTCTTACCGGGACCGAGGCTGCTGCTGCTGCTGCTGCTGCTGCTGCTGTCAGGTTTGGAGGTGGATTCGGACTTTAGTAATGCGGATGCACCGCCGATAACCATTACGCTCTTGCGGTGCGAGTGCGCGCTGGCGCCTGCAATGCGTGCACTCGAGGCCGAGTCGCGGGAGGGCGGTGGCGGTGGCGGCGGCGGCGGCGGCGGCGGCGGCGGCGGCGGCGTCGGCGTCGGCGGTAGATTTGGAGTTGGCTGAGATGTCTCAGGTGCGAACGGCGCGATCACGGTGCTTGGACCTTCGTCGGTGGCCTTGGCAGCAGCCGCGTCCACCTCGAGCAGAGACTTGAGCTTCGGCGGACCATTCGGATGTTCGTGTAGCGGATGCTCACGCTCGAAGAAGTCGTCGTCAATGGAGAAGGCAGGCTCGTCCTTAGTCAGGTCGTACCACTCGTCCGGAG
Source organism: Chrysochromulina tobinii (assembly GCA_001275005.1). Classification (NCBI taxonomy): domain Eukaryota; phylum Haptophyta; order Prymnesiales; family Chrysochromulinaceae; genus Chrysochromulina; species Chrysochromulina tobinii. Next base: position 54,404 of record JWZX01002355.1, on the reverse strand, counting down.
CCTCCAGAGGCGTTTGGAAGAGGACGGGCTCGGAGACGCACTGCTCCATCGTTTTGAAAAAGAAAGGAGCACAAGCTGGTGTGAAGTTGTATGTGTGAATGTGAAGGTGTGTCTGAGTTTTTGTTTCACAGGACCACACAAAAACAGGTCCGTCTCAAAATAACAAGGCCCACAAAGAGCGGGGGGTTCCCAACTTCTTCCGCTCCTCGGGCGACTGCGCCTGCCGCAAGACGACGGAGGCTAGGCTCCTCGCCATGGCGCTAGTGCCGCCAGCGCTCATCCTGCTCGTCTTCGCGGCGAGCGCCGCTCGAGACAACGACGCCAACTGCGCGCACTGGGCCGAAATCGGCGAGTGCGATAAAAATCCCAAGTTCATGCAGAAGGAATGCGCCAAATCGTGCTCGATGAGTGAGAGAGACACCGCCGACCAGGCCGAGTGCAGCCGGCTCGTCAAGGAAGGCCGCTGCCATGCCGACGTCGCGCTCGTGCGCTGCCGCGCCTCGTGCTACACCGCGCTCAAGGCCAACCTCACCGAGGACCTCGAGGGCAACTGCTTCTACTGGGCGACCGACGGCGAGTGCGAGTCCAATCGGGAGTGGATGGCCACCTCGTGCAGGCGTTCGTGCGAGCTGCTGCGCTCGTGCGGCGTGGCGCCTGAATCGAAGCCGTGCGCGCGCTCGTTCGAGTGCCCGCTCGCGCGCGACCGCGACGACGCAGACAAGTGCGCCGCCGCCGCGCGCCGCGGCGAGTGTCGGGCGCGCGACATCTGGACGGGGCAGGTGATGCTCGAGCGCTGCCCATACTCGTGTGCCATTCTCGACCCAGCCTCTGCTTCCAAAACGGTCACCCGCCCAAAGATGAAGCACGCGCCACACATGGATGCGCGCGTGAGGCGCCACCGGCCGAGCCGCTGCCACCACATCGGCCTACGGCACGCGTTACTCGGGGCGCAGTGCCCGAACGTGCCGCCGAGCGCGCTGCCGAACCTGACCTCCCAGCCGCGTCTGGGATCCGCCGAAGGCGTACCGATGCTTCCATACGATGACGCCGTCGACGAGCGCTACACCGGCGCCGACCTTGACCCAGTGCCATGGCGGCGGCGCTGGCGGCGCTGCCCGCGCGTCGCGTCCGCGCACGCGCGGCTCACGCCGCGCGTGCTGCACGACGAGCTCCCGGACGTACCGCTCTCCGCGCTGCCCTCGAAGGCCGCCAAGCTCACCTCCGCGGCTGGACGGCCCTCTGAGGCCGACTTGCGGCCGGTGCGCGTGCAGATGATCTCCGAGTCACCTCGAGTGCGTGTGCTGCACAACTTCGTGACGGAGTACGAGGCGCAGAAGCTCATCGAGCTCGCGGGGCCTCACTTCCATCGCTCCTCGACCGCGCGCGCGGGCGCCGATGACAAGCGCACCTCCAACTCAGCCACTCTCGCCTCGGGCGACCCGGTGGTGAGTGCTGTGCGCCATCGCATCGCTTTCTACTGTGGCTACCCTGAGCCTAACTTGGAGCCGCTTCAGGTGCGCTTGCATGCCGATGGCCTCTGATGGCCTCTGATTGCCTCTGATTGCCACGGATGGCCACTGATTGCATCTGATTGCCTCTGATTGCCTCTGATTGCCTCTGATTGCAGGCGGTGCGCTACCATCCGGGCGAGTTCTACAAGCCGCATCACGACTACTACAACGCGTGCGAGACCTGGATGAATGGCAACCGGCACTTCACCTTCCTCATCTACCTCAACGACGTCGACGAGGGAGGCGAGACCGGCTTCCCGCGCCTGAACATCTCTGTGACGCCCACCGCGTACTCCGCGCTCGTGTTCAATGACGTGCTGGACAATGGCGAGCCCGACGAGCGCACGCTGCACGAGGGCGTGCCGCCCGCGCGCGGCATCAAGTATGCCATCAACGGCTGGGTGCGCTCCAAGCACCTTGGCTTTGGCTATCAGTAGTAGCAGCCTGTGGAGAGTGACAATGAGAGTAGTAAGTGTCTCCCCGATGAGTCTAGACTTGGTGGAACAAAAGTCGCGTTGTGCCAAACCTCCAAAAAAAAGCAACCTACCATCATTGGCAATCTCGCTGTTTGTGATCGGCCTCCCCGCTACTCCGCGTATCCGGATAGGTGTGGCTCGTGTTCGCTTCCCACTAGACCAGGTCAAGTTGATTTGCGGACGATGGCTGGCGTTGCTGGCCCCTCTTGTCTGTGGGCTTCATCAACCGTTCGTGGCTAATGGCAGGATCGATGCCATAACCAGGTCAAGGCATCGTGCTGTCAGGATGGATGGCATGTCAAAAGGGCGTGGCTCGGCTCGCGAAGGCTGGGTTCGTCATCATCAGCAACGGTCTCGAGCAAAGCCCCAGACGGAGAAAGAGGTTCCACCACCTAAGCCCATGAGTGCGGTCACTACCTCACAAGCGATCGAGCTCGCAGAGACAGACGTTGATGCAGCTGAGGCAAGCTTGGCTGAAGCATTGCTGGCGCACTTCGAACAACAAGAGACCTGCTTAGAAGATGCATTGGTGGCGCTTTCGGCCCTGCCGGCTGCGCCTGCGATCGACCACGGCGATCTGGAGCGCGAGAATCGAGAAGCTTCCGGGCGCCGAGCCCAAAGGGCGGCCAAGTTTGGCACAGGGAGCCAGCAGCAGGAAGCTGGGCACCATGGCTCGCCAGCTGGGCACAATGGCTCCCCACAGCTCGATGCCTTCGAAGCTGCCATCCTGCTCTGTGAGGCTCGTGAACTCCTCCCCCCCGACTCGACCGTCGACCTCTCGGACGATGTGCCACGGCTGCTACACCAGGCATTCGATCAGGATTTCGAGCAGCTACTGCTCCGCGAGAAGGTCGTGACCAATGTGACTTGCATGCAGCCTGCTGACGAAGGATGCGGATCCGAGCTGTTCAACGACGAGCTGCTCAAGCTGACCCTCAAGCCTGGCCGCGTGTGCGAGGGAGGGGCCTGCGGCGAGGCTTGCTCCCGCGTCGCCTTCCCTCTCTTTGCCAGCCCCCACGAGTGCGAGGCGTTCCGTGAGCTGCTCGAGAGCTCGATGACACCCCCTCTGCACCACTTTGAGCTCGCCAAGTGCGCCTTTCGCTCCCTTCGCACGACCCTGGTCTTTGTGCGCCTGATCGAGCGGATGCGGCGCGCGATCGCTCATGAGTACGGGCTGCCTCTAGCCACCGTAGTTCCCGCCCAGGCCTTCGTCGCTTGCCTGGCTGGCGCGCAAGAGAAGAAGCAGGGCGGCCTGCATGCGGATGAGTCCTCGTTTGCAGAATTCCACTACTCGTGCGTCCTCTACCTAAGCACCCATTCCGAAGATTTCCACGGCGGCACGTTTGCATTCAATGATCCGCAGAGAACGGGCACCGCCATCACCGGCGCGTCCGAGGACGAGGCGGCGCCAGCAGCAGCCGAGCAGTCCACTCCCGAGGCGACCATTGCCGAGGCGACCATTCCCGAAGAGTCCGATCGCACCCTCCGCCCGATGGCGCCGTCCATCGGAAGCGCGCTCATCTTCTCGTCTGGGTGGGAGAACATGCACGAGGTCTCTCCTCTGCTCTCAGGGACGCGCTTTGCCGTGCCAGCCTTTTTTCGCACGCAGCCTGTAGAGCAGGCATGGCTTCAGACTGGCTTCGAGGCCGTGGACGATGCCGCCATCGCCCGAGAGCTGTGGAGAACGATCCTCTCCCCTCAGTCAGGACGCGACGTGCAGCAGTTTATGCTCAATTGGCACGCACTGCTGGCTCCTGGCTGGCGGGTGCAGTCTGTAGGGTGAGCGCATAGCAGTCGGCCTGTTGCGGGTCCTACGAAGAGGGGGCATTGCGGCTTCTTTGCGAGCGGCATAGTTTCGATATGTTTCGCGTGTTTATTTGGCCTGGACCCGCGGCGCCCGGGCGTGAGTCCTCGTGGGCATCACGACCATGAACGGATTCAAGATTAACGACTGACACACTGTGGCGTCGCGTGGAGCCGTGTACCCGCGTGCCGCGTCCCGCCTCGTCGCTCGTGCGACACCGCAGTAGCCAGTACGCACACCGAAACAAACCGAACGTTAGGCTAGACAGAACCGATCGTCGACGACGCCGGCGCGTGCGGCGAGCGTTGCGCACACATCTCGTCTGAGATCATGTTCTGAATGATTAATTACTATACCGGTACGGCGACTAGGTTATCTGAGCGATTCGACTACGTAGATACCCTTTACCCCGTCGGAGCGTCGGTACTAAGTGCATCGGATATCACAATTACAAGCCGAGAGCGATACACTTGCCGTCGAGTGTGGCCACGCGCGCACGCGGCACTACACGTCCGCCTTGCCGCCCTTGCGAACGTCGTGCGCGTCGCACACGCGCACGAAAACGTGCCTCGGGATCCCTTGGAAGGGTCCGCCTCGTCCATCCCCTTCTTCGCGGCCGAGCTCGCACTCGACGAGAATGTCGAGCGCGCGCCGCTGGTCGAGCGTCGGGTCGTACGACTGGAGCAACGTGGCGAAGGTGTGCGCGTCGAGGCCGCCGCTCACGCGCGTCACCTCGAGATGCTCGTGCAGTGTGGCCAGCCGCGCCGCGTGTGCCATCCGAGCGGCGTCGAAGGCATCGCAGAGCAGCAGCAGCGCCGTGTCGGCGTGGATGATCTGCGTCGGGATTGCAAACGGCGCGTCCTTGTGCCTCGCCGCGAGCAACTGCCTCTCTTTGGGCGTCTCGACGATCTCACGTTCGAGCCTCTGCAGCAGCGCAGTGACTCTCGTGCTGCCACCCAACTCCACCTCGAGGCGCTCGCGGATCAGTTTCGGCAGGTCGCGCGCTTCGTCTCCCCGGGCATCTTCCCTACGCGCCATCGGCAGCCACATCTCGTCCTCAAAAATGGGCTCCGCGCCGAGCAGCTCGACAAGCACACGCATGCACAGCCCGACACGACGCGCGTGGAACGGATGCTTCACCACCCCACAGAGGCGCGCGAGCAGTCGCGCTCTCGGGTGGCTCTTACCGAATTGTCGCGCACCCGTCAACAGCGTCCACAGTGCCTCGCGCGCGCACTGCGTCGACTGGAGCCCGGGCTTGGGCGGCGGGATGTTGCGCCGCAGCAGCACATTGAACACAATCTGTGGAAAGCTGGGGTCGGGCGTCTCGGCGTCCTCGTACTGAGTGCCTCCGACACGCCGTGCCAGCTTGCGCGCAGCATAGGAGGCGGCGACTTCGAAGCACTCGGCGCTCAGTAGGAGGAGCTCCTTCAGAGCGGGCTCGCCGCCCTTTTTGGCATCCTTGGCCCCATCTGAGGTGAGCTCCGTGCCTTCCTTCGGTGGGGGCGGCGGCGGCGGCGGCGAGGGCGCGAACTTGCGCCAATGGTCGAGTTCACTCGGCAGCAGCTCGGTCGGGTCGGCAGCGAGGCTGAGCCGCTTGGCCGCTTCCGTCTCGGCCGCTGAGAGCTTGGCCACGGCTGCGCTGGCCTCCTCGGCCTCACGCGCCGCCTTCTCCTCCAAAATGAGCACCTTCACCAGTTGCGACCTATCGGAAGGTTGGAGCAGAGCGAGCAGCTTGGCCGCGTAGTTGACTGCAAGGCTACCCCACACGTATGGCAGGAACTCGACCAAAGTCAGCGTCTCGAAGGACGAAAAGTTGCGCAGGAGCCCCTCGACGATCCCGAGCCGGCTCTCAAACGGTAGACGATCAGCAACCGCCTGCACGCACGGCGTGGACAACTCGGTCGTCATCTCGGCGTGCAGGCCGCGCAGCAGCTCCGCACGCTTCGGCTCCGCGAAGGACTTGAAGACGAGCTGCAGCAGGGGCGCACGATCCTTGGGCGGGGTAGCGCTGACCATGTCGCGCCAGAACCCTTGCTGCTCCTGCTCGCTGCACGCCTTGTACGCGAGCAGACATGCCTCTGAGGAGGTGCTCAGCTCCCGTGGGACGTTGCTCTCGGCCAGCGCGCCTACCGAGAAACGCTCAGAGCGCTCCTGAGCCACCGCACGCTGGAACCGGCCGAAGACCTTGGAGCGGGTGGCCAAGGTTTTGGTCTCCCCGAGCTTCTCGCGCAGCTCGGCATTCTCGGCCTCGAGCTCCCGGATGGCGACCTCCCGTGCACCCGCCTCCATCGCACGCACTCGCCCGACGAGTTCGCCCAGGTAATGGCGCATCGCGCGCCGCACGCGCCCAAGCAATTCGCCTCGCTCCGAGCAGTGCATGAAGACCTGGCGGGGGAGCCATCCAGAGCGCGGTCATCAGTGGCACTCAGAGGACATCAGTGGCCATCAGCGGTTCCACCTCAGTGCATGCACACCTGACGCACTAACTCGCCAAAGGTGACGTCCCATGCGCACAGCGCGTCCGCGGTGCGCGTGCCCGCCTGGGCGAGCATCGCCTCCAGGCAGCGCGCGAGCAGCACCACCTCCGACCGGTTCGACGGCTTCGTCGTCGGGAAGATCTTCACCTTGGACGAAGCGAGTGGCAGCTGTTGGCCGGTCAACTGGGCGTCGTACACGCAAAACTCCTCAGGGATCTCTGACGGCGGCGGCTCCGGCGGCGGCGGCAACTCCACGGCGAGCGCGCCGCCGAGCTCCTGCTGCCAGCGCTGCTGCCAGCGCAGCAGCTGCTGCTCCTCCTCCTTCTTCGGCTGCTGCTTCTGCTCCTTCTGCTGCTGCCTCTGCTGCTGCTGGTTGGCGCCCATGCGCTCGGCGCGCTCGGCAGCGGCGGCGGCGGCGAGCAGGCGCACAGGTGGGTTCAAAGGCCGATTCTCGTGCGGCCGCGTGTCAGCGAGCGCGGAGACCTCGATGCGCTCCGGAATGGTGGTGCTGCTGCTGCCGCTTCGGGTCGCGAGCAGTCCATCGGCGGAAAGGGAAGGGGCGCTCCGATACGGTGCTAGCCGAGCCTGCAGCGCCGCAGAGATCTCCGGTGGCAGAGCTTTCCAGCGCTCTTCGTGTACACGTACATACGCTGGCATCGTGATGACACTGCGAGTGGCGAGACCAGCGCAACAGAGAGCGGTTTCGCACCGCCCGGCATGGGAAAAAAAGCCCAAGACGGCGTTTCGTCATATTTTTTAGACATTTCTCTCCCGCATCACGGCGACGTCGGCTCGTGCAGCGGAGGCGGCGGACGGAGCGGCGTGGGCGGTGGCTGCCGTGCGCAGGCATCCCTGCGCTCCGGGTGTCCACAAGCAAAACGGGAGGGGAGGCACACATTAGCGGCTTGGTCATCGCAGTGGCGCTTCGGGTCAACAAAAGACGCGTGTGCCGGCACGCGCGAGGCTGGTGCTCGCGCTCGACACTTGTCCGTACCTTACGCATGCCAGCAGAGTGCTGAGTTGTACCTGACAGTCGGCACCGTGTTGAAGAAGGCACGTCTGATGGCGTCGTCTCCATCGTCGACACTCGGACTCGACAAAGAATTTACGCCGCTCAGCTGACTCAACGCACGCATCCATGGCTTCGCGGGTCGCCGTGCAGCGCTGCCAGCCATGATCCTGCACACACTGCAAGAGCCGTGATTCGACCGGACGCACGGTGCTGTGTAAGTTGGGGAATAGTCTTTTACAATTGGCTGATCGAACACGTGGGCCGTGCGCACTGCCGTGTGCGCCTCCTGCAACGTAGCGCAGTCGAATGGGTACGCGAAGATGCGTCGGAACGAGGCGACGGTATCGGCATCTTCCGCCGACGACATGCCGCTAATGCACTTTCTCTTGAGATGGAAACACCGTGGGAGGAATCCGAACAAGGAAGTTCGAAACGTGTCCGATCCAGTGCGAGTTGTGTTGGTCGAGCCCAGAGAACACTCTTTCTGATAAGAGACACTTCCCTGTAGATTCGCTATAATCTCCATTTCGCGATGCTGACTGTCCTGTGCTCGCTCACCGCGCTGCTGTTGCCGACGTCGCCGACTGCGGCGCCGCCGCTTTTTTGCCGCCGCAGCGCTGTGCAGGCTGCGGGAGCCACCGTTGCCGCCGCAGCATTCGGCGGCTTGCACGCTGCCAGCGCCGCGGAGCCCACCTTCAGCAAGGTCCGCGCCTTGCGATCACGCAGCTCACGCGCCGCGAGCAGCCGCCCCCTAAGCTCTTGTCTTACCCATGCCACCATGACTCCCGCCTCCACAGATGGGCGGCCTGCTGGAGCCGTACATCGACACGCAAAAGGGCTACAAGCTCTACTCACCAAAGGGCTGGAACAAGTTCGAGTCCGATCCGGGCGTGTACGACGTCAAGTTCCAGGACGTCATCGAGCCGGAGACGACAGTGCAGGTGAGCACATCGCCCGTGGCCACGGCAACTTCCGTCTCGGCGCTCGGTGACCTGCCGACCGTCGGCGCCAAGTTCGCCAAGAGCCGAAATGCAGAGCTTGTGAAAGCGGAGGAGAGCGATGTAGAGGGGAGCCTCGTGTATACCTTCGAGCTCAAGGGCGAGCTGTACCACGAGCTGCTCGCGCTTTGCATCAACCGGGGCAAGCTGTACCGTGTCACCACGGTCACCTCCAACAAGAAGTGGCCGAAGCGTCAGGAGCTGTACAAGAACATCGTCGCCTCGTTCGTACCCAAAGGATTCTGATCTCCCTGGCGAGGACGCAGCCGGGAAACACGGAGAGCCGAGAGCACAGGAGAGCGACCAGTGCGGCCATGGAAGCGGGCGGCGACAGTTTTACGTGCGAGTCCCGCCGCCAGCTAGAGCTCGAGAGCCCTCCGATTGCCGGCAATATTTCCGAGAGATCTCGACGAGAGAAAACGTCAGTAACGCGCTACCCCCGGTCCGCGCGTACATGATATCCTATGTAAAGTCTAAAGATGAACCAAGAACCGAAAACACCGCCCCCGCGCACGCCTGCAAACGTAGTGTTCATGTCCAAGTGCGAGATCCCGGAAACGGTGGACTCTGCACCCAGCGTGATCTTTATTTCTTCTGAGTCGCGCGCCCGTGCCTCTCGTCGCTCGCGCCGCGAGCGCGACGCTCGGGGGGGTAAGACGAAGCGGGTAACCGAGCCGACTCGCTAACCTCCGCGCCACGCGGGTGCGGCCACCCACCCCCGCCAAATCCCAAAAGGCAGGGAGCAGCGCCAGGGCAGCGCCACTGCCGAGCCCCACCGCGCCGACTCCTGTCCCCGGCGGCGCGCCGTCGAGCGTCGTCCGTAGCTACACTGGTACAGCTCGGTACGACCCGAAGCACGCGACGGCGCGCAGGACCGAGGTCGTGCTGCGATGGTCGTCGACGCGGTCGCCATATTACAGAACTGTCTCTCGGAACCGGTGAGCGAGCGAGCGGGGTCGCCGCCGACACGCCGGCACGCCAGACCGGCGTTCCATGCGGGTTGCGGCGACCGCGGACGCCGCCCCCGCGCTACATGTGAGACTAACGATACGACCACGTCGGTGTCGCCGCCGCACGGCCCAGCGTAAAAACAAAAAAGAGGCTAACAAAAACACGGCGCTCTTCTCACTTCTGTGATGGTACTACTTAGTCTTTCACGCATCCGATCTGAGACGGCGGCCCACCGGCGTTGAGGCCTCTCGCAGGGCCTGGGTGGCCTGGCTCTTGGTCGTGGACTCGTCGTCATTCACAGGCCAAGCCGTCGTCCACTCGGGCGCATGGAGCCAAACGTCTCTAACAAGCTGCACGCTTGGCTCGGTCATGGCGAAGAGGCATCCGGTGCGCCCAGTCTCGCCGTCCGACCACTCGCTTGATGGGCACGCCGTCTCGGCCAACCGGCTCGCTGCATCTGAAATGGCGCGGCGCCATTGGGTGCCTGGGATCGGCGCACTCCAGTTCGGTTTGGGCATCAGGCCCGAACGTTGCAGATAGTGGCGCCGCCATCCGCTCTCAATAGTCTCTCGAGGCACGCCGCGCCCAGCGCCCGCGGCTGCGGCGTCGAATAAGATGGCGTTCGGATCTGAGCATGAGAGGACGCTATTCGGGCAGCAATAGTCGGGGCTCGGGCAGCAGAGGGTCTGACTGATCGGATCGTACACAAACTCGTCCGGCGACTGGCAGATGCCGCTGCGCACGACCCAATCCATCCGCGGCAGGATGTCGTACACTGGGTTGAGCATGCAAGTGGTGCTGCAAGGGTTGGAGTCAAAAGTTCCATTCGGCACGAGGACGCCCATGTGGCCCTGCACCGCGCGCCACAAGTGGTACTGCATCTTGTGCAGCCAGTGGTTGGTCACGGGTGTAGGCCGCCAGGCCACGACATGCATCGGCACCTCGGGCGAGGCGGGGCGAGGGGTGGCGGCCCAGCCCCGTGTCATCTCCATCCGAACGGCCCGGTAGAAGCAGCGGCAGAGGCGGAAGCTGAATGCGTGGAGGGTGTCCGCGGTCCGGTGCGTGCTTCGCCAGTAGGGCGGTGTGAGCACCAGGCTGCGCTCACGCTTCTGCCGCGCCAGGGTGAGATTGAGGTGCGCAATGTCGCTTGATGAGAGGCGGCTTGAAAACGCGCCAAGGTAGGCTGCCGGCCAGAGGAACCGCCATTTGGTGCCGGCCTCGAGCTCCTGCCAGAGGAAGCGAATTCCGCGCAGCTGCGACGGCGGGCCGAGGAGCGCCCTCACATCCATTTTAAAAGAGAGATCCAGCCGCGTGAGGAGGACCGCGTCGAAGGCCTCTCGCTGTTCCTCACAGTGCGCCAGAAAGCTGGCGAGCGCGTTGGCGGTCATAGTCAGCTGCTCAGACTCGCGCGCCGCGATCGTGGTGATCGTGGCCAGGTGCTTGCCAAAAGGCTCGCGCAGCAGTGCCAAGGCCGTCGCATTCAAGTTGTCGTATACGGTCATGAATACTCGCACCCTCACACCGTCATCTACAAGAGGCTGCACGAGCCGGCGCATCGCGGACTGCACGCACCGCAGCTGCGCAGATTCACGCTCGGCAGCTGAGTTGTCCATCGAGCCTCGATACGCGCCACCACGGAGAAGTAGCGCGAGGCCACTCGTCCCGCCTCTGTCCTGAGTGTGTATAGTGAGAGACGGTCTCTGGGACGCCATCGCCGCTGCGATGCTCGCCGTCGCGTTATCGTTCGGCCCAAGGCAATGGCAGTGCCCTTTGGGCTCCTCGCGAGCATAGAAGTCTTCGCATGCGGCGGATATCGCGCTCTCGTTTGCTGCCGCCGCCGCCGCTGTCGTCATCCAAGGTATGGGAGTCGGCATAGCGGTACTTGTAGCGCGGAAAGTGCGGTGCGGTATGTTTCGGAACGGCAGGACGAGAAATGTACATACAGTGGGGAAGGGACGGTGGGACACGCGAAGATCGATGTTGCTTGCTTGCTTTGATGTACTCGTCTACTCTCTCGGACGCAGATCCGGCTTCGAGTTTCGTCTGACACGTTGCGGAATTGGCCCAAAGTTGAACCAATGCCGGTCATGAGCGGCATGCCTTTCCCGTCGACGGTTCGGACGCCTTCAGATATCCTGGGAAGCCTTCATCGGAGCGGCAGGCAGGCGGTCGAGGTCCCTCCTGAGGTCGACAATGAGGAAAGGTGGAAGGTAATCAAAGAGTCGCAAAGGGGCAGCAGCATGGCCGAGATTATGGCCGCAGACGGGCCAGTGCTCACCGCTTGTCGCAGAGTTGCTCCGCCACAAATCCAGACACTGTGCAGAGGAGACCGCGGCGCCGGTAGTTCCAGCAGCAGCAGCTTCGGCGGCGGCATGCCAACAAGGACCGTCCGCGGACGGTCCGGCCGAATCTCGGATGAGGAAATCACCGTGATCGGAGAAGATACAAAACGCTCGCTGCAGCCGTGGCAGCTCGGTCTGATCGGTCGGCAGCAGCAGTGGCAGCAGCAGCAGCAACAGGATCAGGAGCAAGAACGAGAAATTCAGCAGCAACGGCGGCAGCAGCAGCAGCGTCAGCAGCAGCAGCAGCAGCAGTTTCAGCAGCAGCACGCGGCAGCGGCCTTCATGGAGGCGGACGAAGATGGCGATGGCCTGCTGACCTTTGACGAGTTCAACAGATCGATGCAGCGCAACGCCGCTGGTGGAGGACACGCCGCTGGTGGAGGACACGCCGCTGGTGGAGGACACGCCGCTGGTGGAGGACTGACTAATGGCCTGCGGCCGGATCAAATGGCGGACGCGCAAGCAGCTGAGACTCGCCGCCGTGCGCAAGGCACGAGCCATCAGACTCGAGCCTCGATTGCTACTGATGGCCACTGATGGCCACTGAACACCTCTGATCACAGCTCTGATTGCCTCCCTCATCAGGCTCGAATCCGCTGTTTGGTGGCGCCAACCCTCCGGAAAGGACCATGCCACCGGAGCAATACCGCATAGGCTACGCACCCGTCGGCCGAGGCTACCCTGGCGGCGGCGGCCCCGAGCCCGCGTACCTCGACGGCCTCGGCTACGTCAACGTACCACCACCGCCAAATCAAGAGTATGGCTCGCAAGAGGCACTCAGGGCACGGCGGAGAGCAGCGCGCGGAGTGCCGTCGCCGGTGGAGATGATGGCAGCAGGGGCGCCACTGGCACCACCGACGGCGATGAAGGCCGGGAATCACGTGCCGCGTGTGCAGCCGGCGCCCCCACCCAACGACTATGGTAGCCAAGAGGCGCTCAAAGCTCGACGGAGGGCGGCGCGCGGCGTCCCCAATCCGATGGAGATGCTAGCAGCTGGCACGCCGGCGCTTCAGCAGCCGAGGCTTCCGGAGCCACACAACTTGCCGCCGTCGCCGCCACGGTATCATCCCAGTGACGCGTACGAGTATGCGCCGGCGCCGCAGTATCACGGCGTCGCCGCACCAATGCAAGGGCCGGATCCCCTGTATGGCAGCCAGGCGGCACTCAAGGCACGGCGCGCCGCGGCGCGCAGCCCAAGCCCGCCGCCCGGATCCGACGGTGCGGCCGGGAGGCCAAGCGGACCCCTCGCCCAGCCCTCGCTCTGGTGACGACACAGTCAGACGCCAACACAGGTTCCACAGATACGGGAAAGCTCGACTGTGTGTAGACCAGATGTTTAGGAAACACACCCAGGATCTTGTGCATTTATTTGACGCACAAAAAGAGTTTGCGGTTGATGTTGCGGTTATGACACGCGCTTTTTCTCTAATAAGAAAAATTTCTATCGGATCTATCGGCGGGCCCGCGACTGGTCGATCTGGTCGCTCCCCAATCTCCTCGGATATCCCTTGGGTAATCTCCCTTGGGTAATCTCCCTTGGGTAATCTCCCCTTCCCTCAACGCGTGTGCGAACTCTTCTCACGAGGTCCACCACGTCGGCTTCCACCATGGGCGCCGAGCCTCGTCCACCTTGTCCTCGCGCCCCCGCCAATAGTCGGCGCCGTAGTCCCAGCAGAGCTCCTCGCCCACAACGAGGTCGCGTGACGCAAAGAGCATCGCTCGCACATGATCGCTCGTCGGCGGAGTTATCGTCCAGCACTCGCAGTTGCGGGTCGGCGCGTCCTCGGCGTGGTTCATGAACCGGGCGTGCTTGCTGCTGAGTAGGTCCTGTGCGTCGAGGTAAACGTGCACACCGTCGGGCAGCGTGATGCCGATCGCGTAGTCCCCCGATTGCGTGCCCGTCGGGTTTTCATATCGCCGCTCAAACTCGACCTGGTCGATGATAAAGGCTGGGCTGTCCAGGTAGTCGAAGAGGTACGTCTCGGCCGCGATTGGCTTCGCGACGAAAAGCCCACGGCCGCGACCGTCTGTCGTGTCGCGGACGACGAAGAACTCGTCCGACAGCTTCTCGAACCCAGCAATCTCGAGGAGGACGCGACGGGCCACCGGGCCACCGGCAGAGAGGTCCTCCTCCTCCTTCTCCTCCTCGACTTCCTTCTCCTCAACTGCGCCGCCCGACAATTTTCTCATCTGGGCATTGGCGCTGACCCTCATGCCGTCTTCTTTCACATTGGGTTCGTCACCCCTTGAGAACAGAGCGCCCACTGGCATGACCACCACGGGTGGATTCGTGAGCGCGATGCATGTCAGCGCCGCCACAAACTGCACACACAATGCGAGGAATTGAACGACAGAGCGCAGGGGTGATAACCCGTGCCGGTGGGGTGGCAACGAACGGAAAGCTCCACTGCAGTGACCATGCTTTCATGGATTTCACACGGCGTGTGCGAGTGCCCCATTCGCGTCTTCAGGCTGCACCATTCTCGACTCTCGTCCCCTTCGGCCGCGAGGATGTGTGGGAGAGGCGACCTCGCCGCAAAACGCCTCATGAGGGTAGCAAAACACGCGCTGAAATCAATTCAACTTAATTTGGAAATTCAAGTTTGGATGTGTCGGGCGAATCCGAAACCTCCCCTACATCTCCCGCCACGCAAACGTCGTCCGTGGCGACGGAGAGGAAATGTGCAATGGGGTCCGAAGAACGCTCTCTCACATCATCACACGCGGCCTGGATTCCTGGGGATGACCTTCCTCTTTCTCGCTAGTCTCTGCGCGACCAAGGCGCTCTTCAATCCTAGCGTTGGTGCGCTCATTTATCCCATTAGAGCATACCGTCACCCTCCAGCACAGCTCGCCCTCTCACCGGCTGAGCAGTATGCCGCGCAGCAGGCCGAGATGAGAGCGAGGAGACAGCGACGTATCGAGGAGGAGGCAGCAAAGGCCTCGGAGGTTGTCGATGACCGCGCGGAAGCAGAGCTGCGAGCATTCCAGATGTGCTATGCTGAGCCGCTCGCCATCTTCGAGAAGTCGCTCTACCCAGCTCAAGAGTACTCGGATAGGAACGGCATCTCTCGAAAGGATGGTTACTGGAGCTTTGTCCATCGCAATGAGGAGCCCAACCCCGACTTCACGTACGGTGAGTTTCCGCTGCCCTTCTTCCATAGGCTCATCGATCGAGCGTGCGAGTTGCACGGCTGCGGCGACGACCGCCGCAGCTGCAGCTTGATCGACCTGGGGTCTGGCGCAGGCAGGCTGGCGCTGTGGGCCGCGGCGACGAGCGCTTGGCGTCGTGTCGTCGGCGTGGAGTACCTGCGGTCGCTCGCCAGCACGGCGGTCGAGAAGCTCGAGGAGGCGCGTGCAGCAGGCTTGCTGCGCACCGACGAGGTCGTCCTAACCCAGGGCACTTGGGACGAGAAGCTCGACTGCTTTGCAGAGGTCGATGTCGCCTTCGCGTACACGACGGCGATCACGACCAATGACGAGGGCATTCTCGAAGGGCTCTCCAGAGCGCTCGCACAGCGACTGCGCCGAGGCTGTATCGTCGTCACCACCGACTACAAGCTCGACCCGGCGCACTTTGAGGTGCTGGACACCATGACCGGCGAGAACAGCGGCGTAGGCGGCACATCAACGGGCTATCTCCATCGCAAGCGCAGCCGCGGCGAGCGCGATGCGGCCGGCGAGGCTGATGGCAAGGCTGATGGCTCTGTCAAGGACGATGCGAGCTTTGCCGCCATGGAGGCAGCATTCACACAAGATCTGCATGCAAGCTTTGCCGCCATGGAGGCGGCACTGTCACAAGATCTGCATGCAAGCTTTGGCTCAAGACCTGATCTGGGCAACAAGGGCATCGCTGGGCCCTCTCTTGTCGCGCCGCCCGCATCGCCTGTCCCGCCGGTGCCCGTCGCCACCAGCGAGGACGCAGCCAAGGCTGCCAAGGCTGCGTGGCTTTCCAAGCTGGGTACACCGCGATGGGGTCCAGGCGCCGTCGAGCGTTGAAGACCGGATCGCATGATGATGACGTTCGCATGATGCCCCGGTGCGAAAGTGGCCTGCCACAGCACGGGGGCTGAGAAAGCGAGCGGAGAGAATCGTGCCTGATATCCTGTCGACGCGGCGCGTGTGTATTTACTATTATACTGATACACGAAAGTCGAAACGCGCGCTCCGACCTCCGCGGGGGCGGGCGCGCCGATGGTTTGACATGTGGTTTGACCACCGAGCACCGTCATTATATTGTTAGACGTCTGTCCGGCCGCGGTCCTCGGGCGGCGTCGACCGTCGAGCGTCGTCCGCTCGGACGTCGCGTCCGCGCCGGACAGACGGCACGACACCCTATGTCCCTATCGTGCATCGTCCATCGACTGTCGCAGGGGTTAACTTATATATCCTTCTGAGGATCCGATGAAAGACGCACTGTGCGCGCGCGCACGAGCCAAATTGTTAATCAGGTCCCTCGTCTTTGTTTAGCAGATGCATAACAATTCAGTCACGCCACACCAAAGTGGACGTCACCACGCACCAACGCCCTTCGCAACCGCGCACCACGTCAAGTCTTCGCAAGAAGGGCACTGCCTTCGGACGGCACCGCGGCGTCCGGCGGAGAGCATGCAAAGCAGCAGGTGCGGCTGCGATAGCATCGGTAGCAGAAGTACATCGGGATCAAGGTGGCGAGCAAGAACGTGGGGATGAAGATGAGGTAGAAGCGCACTGGGTTGCCACCAGCCTCGAAGCACGCGTTTGACCACGAAATGTGCACCCCTTCGCGCAGGTATGCCTGCTCAAAGGCCTGCTCGCTGCTGTCTGCGTTGGAGCACTCCATCCCCTTCGCGTCGCAACGGTCTACATTTCCCGAGGGGAGCAACCAGTTCTGGTCGAACATGTACGGGACGATCTGGCGGCGCACGATGCCCTTAGCTCGGTCATCTGACTCGAGGAATAGGTCGACATGCTGCGGCTCCGAGGCATTGTCGGCCAGCATCTCGGCGAGTCGCACCTCCAAGATAGGGAGCACCTTGGCGAGGCCGCCGCGCGTATAAACGTTGGCAGTCATCGTCGACCATGCGTGGTCTAGCGTATGCAGCGTTGTGCGATGCCACGGCGGAAAATACGGCAGCAGCTGGAACCACTGGATGGAGTCAAAGTACGCGATGTCGAAGTCGTCGTGGCTGTCAACCAGCTCGGCAATGATGGTCTCCATCACCTCGGGACGATAATACTGCGAGGGCACGATGTCGTCCTCGAAAACAAGGAATAAGGGCGAGCATATCGTTTTAGCTAAGTTGCTCATGTGCCGCAACGCCTTGACGTGCGAGTCGAAGATGCCGATGACGGAGCCGCGTGGGTGCCTCTGCACGACCAAGGCGTCTACCTGTACGCCGAGCTCCGCCATGGTGGCTTTCATTGAGACGGCGCGAAAGGTGCTCGTGTTGGTCATCGTCACGAAAATCATCGGCATCTGCTGCGGTCCGAGCCATTGGACCGGCGACGGCGGCTGCGTATCGCACGAGGACGTCGACGCCATTGTGAAAATGCCTAAAAAGGTTTTCTCTGGATTGCTGACCAAGCAAGCAATGATCAAGCAAGCAAATATATTGCTGACCAATTTTCCTGTGAAAAGCCCAGCGAGTCTCGTGAATTTCACGATGAAAAAAAGGCGTTTTTTCGGCGAGGGGGCGATTCAGGGGGCTGTTCGAGGGGCGAGGCAGCGGGGGCGAGGCGGCAGGGTGCCAGGGTGCCGGGGATTCGCATGGACTGGTCAAATTAGAAATACCAGCTCGAGGTCGAGCTCCGGGGGGAGTTTGGGACTGGTAATACAGCCGAGCACCGACGGGATGACACGAACAGGCGCGGATGTGGGATGACACTTGTGGCTCACAATAAACCAGATCGTCGCTCGAACCGCTACGTGAACCGGGCGCAGCGGTGGCGCATGAAACTTGAAAGCCATGACCCGCGGCGCGCATGCGTCGGACCCACGCGACCACCGGGGTACCGGGCGGGTGGCTCAACAGCCTACACCGGCCGGTGTCGCCGCACTCGAATCGGGGCGAGGTCTCCCGCGAGATCACAGCAAAACGGCAACACTGAGACCCTCATGCACACATCCACATCATAGATGGTATCACCTCGGCGGCTCGGCGGCTCGGGCCAACAACGGGCGCCTCGGCTCTTCATACATCGAATCGAAAGATCGTCCTCATCCATCTGGTCATCACGGGCATCACGGGCATCACCAGCCCACGCTCATCCGGCGACGGGAACCTGCGGCGCGGCACCAATACTCATCGAGCCCATTTGCTCGGCAAGCTCGAGCTGCAGCTTCTGCTGCTGCATCTGCTGCTGCCCCTGCGGAGAGGAGCGGAAGAAGCTGCCCACTCCCTCGCCAGCTTGGGAGCCGGTGAGCACCGGCTTAGGAACTGGGAGGCCGAGCGAGCCCGCGATATGCGCCGCCTCCTCGACGCTGATCTCCTCGACCACCTTGCCGTTCTTGAGCCGCCACGCGTGCTGCCGATCGGGCGACCAGCGCGCGCCCTCGCCCACGTCTGTGCCGCCCTTGTACTGACCTACCTCGGCAGACCCATCGGCGAGCCGGTAGATGCCGCGCCCCTCCATGCGGCCCTGCCTGTACTCGCCCTCGTAGACGTCGCCCGCCGCGTACAAGTACACGCCGCGACCCTCGCGCCGCCCTTGCTTGTACTCGCCCTCGTACACGTCGCCGCTCGCGTAAAGGTAGGTGCCGCGCCCATCATAAGTGCCCACGAGCCATTGGCCCTCGTACACCTCGCCGCTCGCAGCCCAAAAGGTGCCGAAGCCCTGCTTCTTGTCCGACTTCCACTCGCCCTCGTACCGGTCGCGGTTGGCGTACTTGGCGCGGCCGCGCCCTTCGCGCAAGCCGGCTCGCCACTCGCCCTCGTACTTGTCTCCGCTCGAATACCGTGTGCTCCCGAGGCCCTCGCGCCGGTCATTCTTCCAGTCGCCGTCGTAGAACTCGCCCGTCGCGAACGTGCAGCTGCCCTGCCCCTCGCGCTTGTCATTCTTCCAGTCGCCCAGGTACTCATCGCCATTCGGCCAGCGCCCGAAGCCATGCCCGTTGGCGAGTCCTGCGTCGTTGAGCTCACCCTCATACTCGCTGTACTTGGTGAGCGGCTCGAGGACGCCCTCGCGCGCGGGCCCCGGCTCGCTGCTCAGGTAGCGCGCGCTGCGCTTCGCCTTGCCGCGGCCCTCGGCCTCGTCAGCCGCCGAGCTAGAGGCGACCGTCGAGCTGGTCGTCACCGGCAGCTGATGCGGCGGCGCAGCCGCGTCGGAAGACTTGCGCCGCGCCGTCGACGCCACCTTCTCGGGGCTAGGTGGCCGCCGCTTCACTTTGTCGTTCGTGCTCCGGTCGCTCGGCTGGGAGCCATCGCGGGTCGCAGTACTGCTGCTCCGGTCGCTCGGCTGCGCTGGCGATGAGGACACCTT
Organism: Chrysochromulina tobinii; assembly: GCA_001275005.1. Taxonomy (NCBI): domain Eukaryota; phylum Haptophyta; order Prymnesiales; family Chrysochromulinaceae; genus Chrysochromulina; species Chrysochromulina tobinii. The sequence goes on along the minus strand of JWZX01002355.1, from coordinate 35,369 downwards.
GCCGCTGCGGAGGGTAGCGGGCGTGTCGCCGGTCGGCGCAGGCGGGGGCGGCCTGGGCGGCAGCGGCATGCTCATATGTAATAGCTCGGCCTCGGCGATGGGCACGAGGCCTCTCGAAGTATCCGCTTTGCCCTTTGGAGGCTGCGCCAAGACCAAAGGAGCACCGCCACCGCCGCCGCCGCCGCCGCCGCCGCCGCCGCCGCTGCCGCCGCTGCCGCCGCTGCTGCTACTACTGCTGCCGACGCATTTGCCCTCGGCGCGCTCCTTGGAGCGCGCCAGCCGCCGTGCACTGATGTCGCCGCTCAGCGACGACATGAGCGAGCGAGCGGCCTTCTCCACAGTGGGGCTGGCCGCCAATACATTTGACACTCACGACAAATTGGGTGTGTCATCAAAAGCGCTCGCATCCCCGAACGCCATCCAGCTGCGCCATCGCGGGGTTCGCGCTCGGCGAGACGAGCGCGATACATGAGCCTGATGCGCCACGGTGCGAGCACGGCCGTGTTCGCGCTGCTCACGGCCGTGCTCGCGCTGGTCGCCACCGGCGAGCCGCACGTGCCGCCGCAGCAACAGCCGCTTGCACTCCTGCTGCCCGACAAGGACACTCACACGAAGCTGGTACTGCAGGAAGATGCGCTCGAGCTGCTGCGAGGTCAGCTTCGTGAGACGCCGCTGCCCGTCGTATCAGTCGTCGGCGCCTACCGCACGGGCAAGTCGTTCCTGCTCAACGAGCTCATGGGCGTCGGCTGCTCGGAGGGCTTCGTCGTCGGCCACCAGCGCCACACGCAGACAAAGGGAGTGTGGATCTGGCCGAGAAGGGACTCCAACGGCACAGTTCGGATCTTCATGGACACGGAGGGCTTCGAAGGCACTGGCCAAGCCGACGTGTACGATGACCGCATCTTTGCTTTCGCCGCGCTCATTAGCTCGGTGCTCGTATACAACTTGGCTGAGACGATCAAGCAGGCCGACATCGAGCGACTTGCCTTCGCCTCGCAGCTCTCGCAGGAGTTCTGGCACCGTGCGCAGCACACGGCGCGCGGCGGCGTTTCTAGCCACGGCGCCAGTAGCAGGAGTAGGAGCAGCACTGAGAGCGACACCGACGGCAGCCGTCGCGGCCGGCGCGAGGATAAGGACGGCGGTGGCGACGGCGGCGGCGGCGGTGGCGACGGTCGCGTGCTGCACAGCAAGTGGCGGCCACCCGCACTGCTTTGGCTGGTGCAGCGCGACTTTCTTGAGGGCGGCTCGGTCGAGGCATACCTGCACCAGGCGCTGCAGCCCAGCGAGCACCTGGACGAACATTCCAAACGGCTCAACAAGGTGCGCGACGCGCTCATCTCGTTTGACCGCATGCGTGCCCTTGGCCTGCCGCAGCCGCACGTGCACCGTACGGAGCTGTGCGCGCTGCCGCGCGAGCAGTACGATCCGGGTTACCTACGAGGTGCGGCTGAGGTCAAGGAGTATGTGTACAGGCACGCGGCAAGCCACAGCGACGGCGGCGCCGGCGTGGGCAGCGAAGGCGGCGAGGGCGGCGAAGGCCGCGAAGGCGGCGAAGGCGGCGAAGGCGGCGAAGGCGGCGCTGGTGCGGGCGGCAACCGCGAGGGCAGCCTTCGCGGCGAGGAGCTCGCGTCGCTGATCACGCGGCTCGTGGGCGCGCTCAATGCCCACGATCTGCCTTCGGCCGGCTCCGTCGTCGACGCCTTCAATACAGCGCTCGTCCACAGCAACATCGACCGCCTCGTCGAGTCCCTTCGCGCGCTGCCGCTGCCTCTGAGCGAGGCAGCGCTGCAGGCGGCCTTTGAGCAACGGCTGCGAGCGGCGATGGAGCGGCTGCGGGATGAGAGCTTCGGCGCAACGGACGCGACGGACCTCGAGGTCCGCGCGCGCGACGCCCTGCGCGCCGTCGCCGACTCGAACTTCGTCGCGTCGCAACGCGCGTGCGACGAGCTCTGGGGCCGCTGCGAGGCGATGCTTCGCCGCGGCACGGCCGCGTGGCTGCCGTCCACTGCCCGGTACGACGCGCACGTCCTCGCGTGCAATCGGACCCTCGAGGGATGCGTCGGGCCGGCGGCGGCGCGATTCCACGAGAGCCTACTGCCACAGCTCGCCTCCGAGGGGCGCACCGCGTATCGCGCCGCCTACCGTGAGCGGCTGCACCGCGCGGCCGTGGCGCTGAGCATCGTCGGCGTGCTTGGCGCGCGCTTCTGCGTGCGCTCGTGGCTGCTCGAGCTCGTGTGCGCGCTCGGATTCGTGCTGCTCGAGCTGCTCCCCTCCCTCGACCCTTTGGGGCTGAGCTCCCAGCTCGTGTGGGGCTCGTCGCGCGTCGAGCACGCCGTGGATACCTACGAGAGACTCGTGTTCAACGAGTATTGGGACCTCGGCGAGCTGCTACCTATCGGTGTCATCGCGAGCTTCGCGCTCTACGTGCTGCGCAGGCTCGTCCTGTCGCGCGTGCGAAGGGGAAAGCACAAGCCCGAGGCACGCGAGCAGGGCGGCGGCGCCGACCTCGCCCAGGTCGTCATCAAGGGCGAATGATCAATGAGCCGACTTCAGCTTGTGGTGAACATTTCTGTGAATTCCAGTGCCACCCGCTAGTAGCTAGTCCTAGTTATAATCTCATACTTCTAGTTCCGTCAACACGGTCTTTACACGAACACTTGTAGTTGAGCGGAAAGTGAAGCAACGTGTGTCGCACCGAGAACCGCGAAGCGAAGAGTGCCGTGACGGTGCGCGAAACAGGAGCCGAGCTCGTCCGCTCTTGCTCTCGCCCCGGGCGGGCCTTCGTTTTGTGCCGTTCCCTTGAAGTCGCGCGTTGGCCGGAACACGCCCGGCCGTTCGTCTGCTGCCAGGGCCAAGAAGAAGATCAAGATGAAGAAGATCCGGTAACAAAAGGGCGTCCGGTAACAAAAGGGCGTCCGACCACAAGATGCATGGCGGCACGCACGCCGCTCGACACGGCGCTCGTCTGGCGCACCTCCCACGCCATGTGCAAGCCCGCCGTGAAAGCGAGCGCCCACCGACGTGTGTCAAAGAGTGGCGCGCTCGCCCGAGAGCTCCGTGCGCGCGCCTGTGCCGCAGCACGCGTCGAGGGCCGTTGCACGATCCCCAGCCCAAGTTCCTCGTAGCCCGAGCGCGTGTGCGCCTGCAGGTAGGGTTGCGCGGCCGCCGCGACGAGCGAGATGGCGTTGCGCTGGAAGATGTTCGTCGAGGCCCTGTGGGAAGCTGCGTGCGCGCCCGCGTTGGCGCCGGTCGCCGCGGGCGTGCGCATGCCGCCAGCCAACGCGAGCATCGGCACACCGCTCCATAGCACGTCGACCCCCGTGGCGCCACTGCTATAGAGCGGCGAATCGAGGGCGAGGTCCGCGAGGGCAAAGGCGCACAGGTGCTCTCCTTGTGCAAGCCGCTCGGTAAACACGAGGCGATCCACTCGCACGCCAGCCGCGGCCGCTTGCTGCTGCAGCCTCGAGGTGGAGGCAGGCCATCGTACCATCCAAAGCCGAGACCTCGGCTGGCGCTGCAGCATCGAGAGCCACTGCCCGAACGTGCTCTCGTCAATCTTCAGATGCTGCCCAAAGTAGCCGAGCACCGCCCCGCGACGCGAGCCACTCCGCGGCGGCAGACCGTATCGAGCACGCTCGTGGCTCGTACACGCGTCTTGTCGGCCGCCAGCGCGGCCGGCGGCGGCGGCGCCAGCGCTGCTCATCGTGTCGGCTTCGCGACGGCCGCGCGTGCGCGGATCGGCGCTCGGTCGCAGCAGGTGTGGATAGAGCTCCGCGTGGCCTGCAGGTAGGTGCGAGGGCGGCATCAGCAGCATCTTCTCGGTATGCAGCGCCGCGTGCTCCGGGGTCGGTGGCAACGCTATCGGGTCAGCCAAGACCCAATCTACGAAACGGGCGCCCGTCGAGGCACCGTAGCCTAGATGGGTTGCTTGCACCGGCGCCGGGCGGCGCGCGAGGATGCCCGGCCGCGCGCCGCGTGAGTACAGCCCGTTGAAGTCGAGAAGCACGTGCACGCCGTATGCACGGATCTGGGCTGCCGCCTTGGCGTCGCTCACATTATGCAGTGGCACTGTCGCATGCACAGCCGCGCGAAGCCGCGCTGCCCATACCGTCTCATCGGCCTCCGACGCCAGTGAGCTCGCGGCCGCATCCCCTTCGGCATCGAGCGCGGGGGACGTCTCGGCGACCGCCCGCGACGGCGCCATCGGATTGAGGGCAAAGAGAGTCAGCGTCACCCCTGGGCAGTGGCGGCGCACAGCGGCAAGTGCTCGAGCGAGCAGGATGGCGACCGGATGGCGCTTGAAATCGAAGCTCAGCAGTCCGATATGCAGCGTGCCGTGGCGCACGTGCGAGGACCCCGTGAAAACGCCCGAGGCAGCGCCTACGGCGCCCGCGGCCGCAGAGGCGGCAGTCTCTGGACGGTCCGCCGCGCGCATCGCGGACGTGGTGGGCGGCAGCAAGCCCGCCGACGGCGCCTCTGGGGGTTCACCAAGAAGAGAGTGCGCCGTAGCGGCCTCGGCCTCGATGGCAGCGCTGTGCGCCTGCGCAAGCGCGAGCAGCTCGCTGGCTGAGAGTGGCAATGTTAGCGCATGCATCGGCGAGATTGCCGGCCGCTGCGCTTGCTGCTGGCCGCGGCGACGCAGCTTCGTGAGCAAGTGGCGCACGTGAGGCCAGAGGCGATCGACCGCACGCCAGTCGCACACGCGCTGGCTCAGATGCACGAGCCGGCCGAGCGTGTCCTCGGCCTGTGGCTCGTACCGCAATCCGCGGCCGTAGTGCCAGATGGCCTCATCGTAGCGCGCTGCATCAACGAGGACGCTCGCGAGGTTGAGGTGCATCTGCGGATAGCGCTCGTACTGCTCAGGCTGCAGCGAGTGCGCGATGAGGTACATGCTCAGAGCTTTGGAACGCTGTGGCGGCGAGGCGGTGAGCAGCAACGCGGCAAGGTTGTTGTAGGCCACGCTATGCACTGGCGCAATCTGAATGGCCTGCACGTAGGCGGCCGCCGCCTCTCGCTGACGACCGCGCTGCGAAGCAAGCGCCGCCCCCAAATCGTTGTACAGGTCCGCCGAAAGTTTCGAGTCGCGGGCCAGCGCGTTCCTTAAGAATTCAGCCCCCATTCGCGTCCATCGAAGGCAAGTTTGGAAGCCCCCTAAAAATTCGACGAAACTACCCCTATGAGCGGACAGTAGCGACTGGGTACATGTATTGCTAATGTTGCCACTAGCAACGGGATGAAACGACGAAAGGTGAGGTCGAATCTCTCACACGAAATTTCCTGTTTTCCTCCCCGGGCCTCTCCCGGACGATCGCATCACCACACACAGCACCGCGACCGCACCCACGATGCTTGTGCTTATCGCATCGCTGACGCTATCATCTTGGTTAGGGACCGTTGCGAACGTGCCTCGTCGTGCGGCCTGCCATATTTCGATGGCATCGCAAGCTGAGCCGTCGGTGGAGGAACTGCAAGCCGAAATTAGGGACATGCGTTCCAACCTCCGGGCTGCCATGGCTGCCGGTGGTGCTGCGGAGCTGCGGGCAAACCTGCTGCAGCAGGAGCTATCACAGCTCAAGTCGAAGGCCAATTCGGAGTTCGCGGGAGGCGAAGCAAAGTCCACCTCTGATGACTCTCGAGTGTCGATGGTGTTTGACGCAGTTGATGAAGATGGAAACGGAGTGCTCGATATTGCCGAGTTTCGGAAGGGCTATGCGATGCTCACAGGGGACGTAGTGCAGGCAGCATTTAAAGCCATTGACAACAACAACGATGGCGTCCTGACGAAAGAAGAATTCTCCAAGGGGTTCGCACTGCTCACGTCCGACTCCGCCCGAGCAGCTGCCGAGCGCACGAGAACACAGAGCGCAGTCGAGGCCGAGCGCGTGCGTGCCGTCAAAGAGGCTGCCAAGAATCTCGCCGAGGCACAGCTCATGGACACTCTCTACAGACCGTCGGGAAAGAAGCTCTTTCCCGCACAGTATAAGCCCGTCCCAGGACGCAAGCCGCTGCCAAAGCCCGGGTTACGAGCCATGACGAGCGTACCGTTGTCGAACCCGGCGCCCGGCAAGGCGCCTGGGCTTGAGTGAGTGGATCCGGCAAATGCGCTCGATCTGCTCGTGGCATTCAACATAATAGAGGAGTGTATTCTTACAGTAAACTTGATCGACGATTTGTATGGGCGCTAAGACCGTCGAACCGGGGGCGAAACCGCGCGGCTCGCTCCCGCCGACCCGTACGTCGCGCCTGTGCCGTGCGGCCTGGGACCATGTGGCGCGGGACCGCGGGTTCGTCGCGCCCCCGCTCCTCCTCCCCCTGGGTCCTGCCGAAGAGCGAAGGGCCGATTCGCATCTAGCATGCGTTGTTTCTTGGCTTTTCAACTGGAACGCAAACGGCGAGGTCTTGGTCATTCCCCAACCCCATGCATGTAAACGCGCATGCCCAAGCTGAGCCTCGCACCTTCAGTGCAGGCGCGGTCTCCTTTGCAATGGCAGCTTTAGGCACATCAACTGGCGCGGCACTGGCAGCCTCCACGGTTTCGTGACAAGGGCATGCCCTGATGGCCTCCATATGGATCGAAGTCGCCAATGCAGCCTCGAGGATTGCATGCGTACTCATGATGGCCTCCATTTGGATCGGAGTCGCCAATGCAGCCTCGAGGATTGCATGCGTACTCATGATCGATGTGGGACTACTGCGCACGTATGGCTCCGCCTCCGCCTCCCAAAGCTCTGCTTTGCTCCACAGCAGCGCTTCCGCCCCGTCCGTTACAGAACTGTCCGTGCTGGCTGGCCCTGGCGCTGGCCGATGGGCGCCAAAAAGATTCCTACACGCCTCGAACGTCTTCCTGCTGCTGACGATGCTCTCGAAAGCGGGCGTCTCCGGCACCTTCGAGGGCGTCTTGGGCACCTTCGATACTTTAAGGTCATCCTTCGAGCGCAAAGGGCGACTCGGCCGGCTAGCAATCGTCTGCAGACAGAGATGGAGGGATCCAGGCGCGTGCACGGAGGGCCGCCTGCGGATCGCTCCATATGGAAGCTCAGCGCCCGGGATCCCTCCGTATGGAAGCTCGGCCTCTGCCGCCTTCTCGTAGTCGTGTGTCCTCGGCCCCTCTTCGAGTGCCAACTCTTGATCTCGGCGCATCTCCCTGTCCAGCCAATCCATTTGGCACAGGCGCGCGTCGCCGGGGTTCAGGCGCCAGCCGAGCGGGCTTGTGGGGCTTGTGAGCCTCCCCACGTCGAGAAGCGGAGGAGCGGACGCCCGCTCGCCACGGGTCTCGTCGGAGCATGTGCTCGTGGCCTCCGTTTGGATCGGGATCGCCATTGGCTGCTGCTCCACGACGTGCCCCAAGTAGCGTTTCAGCCGTGAGGCACGAGCCCGCACGTGCTCAAGTGCCGCGTTGAGGTCAGCCTCGCACTTGAGCACTTTGGCAAGCTGTTCGTCAAGCGGAGCAGCACCCAAGGATGAGTGCACCATGGCGGTGTCAACCTTGGAATCACAGCATTCTGAGTTAACAGAGTTGTCGTCGCCGGCTTCCGATGATCCGCTCTCATCCACATCACTTTCGGTTTCGCCCTCCTCCTGCAGGGGTGGCAACTTATCGCAAAGTGCGTAGCGTGTGTGCGGCCACTCGTCAAGATGATGTGGCCACAAGCTACTGTTGTCATCCTCGCAATCCAAGTCGTTGTTCAAGTGTTCAGACGCCGTAGGCTCCTCGGCATGCAGTGCTGTGCTGTCAGATATTTGGTCCGTCACGTCCACATCGGTCTTGCCGTCGCCGTGCAGGCAGCGACGCACGCGATACGATACGGCACTAGCTGCAATAGCTAACGGCACGGCTGCGGCGAGCATTGGGTTGAAGGCGCGTGTTGACGGATAATTAAAAGATCTGGCAACTCGGTTACGCGCAACTCTGTTTCGTCAAGATCGATGGTTGCCAACTAAAATGTGCATGCAGAATCTTGTTATTCGGGGGGGTGATTATAAAAAATAACACGCTTCATCAACGGATTGGATACGATGAGGGTTGCTGGGCGCTTGCCACGGCGCCATTTTCCTCCCACTGTAGCGCGTAAGACCTAACCCCTGCCACGTGTACACGTGGTCCACCAAAGTCTCGAGTACGCAGTCGCTCCTGCGCCTAGACGCGATCTATATAACGGCCGTAGGGCGCCAAGGGAAATTCCAATGCCTCGTTGTGCGTGCGAGTGCCTTGTGCGGCGACAAGAGCTGAAGAGCGGTCCGGCTGAAGCGGATCTCCAGCAGCAGCACGCTGTGAAGCGAGTAGCGAGATCGGAGATGAACGAAGAAATTAATCTCCCGGCGTCCACACTTTTGATAGTAATTCACCACCCACATTCTCAGAGACCGATACGGTTGAGCCTTCATCGTAATCATAACGTTAAACGTAATCAATTCTTCTTGATCTAGCGTCAACATGGACATAACATCGGGACGCCTAGCAAGTCCAGTCGGTTAGGTGTGTGGGCGCGGCAAACGCAACCGGGGCAACTCCTCGCACGGACGGGTCGTCCCAACCGCAACCGGCAGCACCACATGTAGGTGCGTCATTCATTGGCCATGCGACCCGCCGCGGCCAGGCCCTATTCCGTTTCCACCGCGCCCGCCACGCCCCTGCGAGTAGCCTCGCCCACGGGCCAAGGGGGCCGTCCCGTGGGTGGCACCTCTACCGCCGCCACGGCCTCTGCCTCTGCCGTCGCTGCCACCTGTACCTCTGCCACCTCCGCCTGCCCCCCCGACGCCTGCACCGCCTGCACCGCCTGCACCGCCTGCACCGCCTGCGCCTCTGCTACCTCCGCCGGCTGGCCCCTTGGCCACGTTGAGACCAGGTGTGCCTTTGAGGCCCATCATTCCAACCGTCTTCGCTTCGAGCGTCGGCACCTCGGGCAATGCCAGTGCGCCGAGGGCAAACTCATTGGCGGTGGCGACCAACGCCGCCTTGTCCCAACCAAAGATGCGCATCTTCTGGTTGTAATAGCCGAGCCACGCCTGGTACGCCTTCGCTCGGCAGTCCTCATCGACCCGCCCGGCCGCCTCACACGCCTCCTGCTGCGCCGCCGCATCCGCGCCACTCGTTCGTCGCTTTTCGATAGGCAGCCCGGCGAGCATCTTCATCGTGGCGCGCTCCTCCCAGTCGTTCAGGAGCAGAAGGGCCTTGCCCGTCTTGCCCGCGCGCCCCGTGCGCCCCGTGCGATGCACGTACTGCTCGCGCGTGTCCGGCGCGCCCATCTGCACCACCAGCGACACGTCGGGGTAGTCCACTCCCCGCGCGGCCACGTCCGACGCGACGAGGACTCCTTGCTTCTGGTCACGGAATTCGTTCGAGACACGAGTGCGATAGGCTTGGCTCTTGCGCGAGTGGAGGGGCGCGTTGCGCACGCCCATCGTGTCGAAGAGCTCCGAGACAAACTGCGCCTGGTTCGCTGTCGGGCAGAAGACCACCACTTTGCCCCGGCCGGCCGCAGCCTTGAGCTCTTCGCGCACCACGACCGCCGCAATCCCAGGCACCGCGCTCATCTCCGCACAGAAGACCTGCTGCGAGACCAGTGATGCTGTCTCCGACTGGGCCGCGCTGCCCACGCAGTCGATCACGCGGTGGCCGGGGCGCAGCGCCCTGCCGAGCACGCTCGAGAGCTCGGGCGGCATCGTCGCCGAGAAGCAGAGCGACTGCCGCTTCGGAGGCAAGCAGCGCACGATGTCGCCGATTTGCTTGCTGAACCCTTGGTCGAGTAGCCGGTCGCCTTCGTCGAGAATGAGCGTCTGCAGCGTGCGCAGGCGCGGTGTGAGCCGTTCGTTCTCCATGTGGTCCCACAGCCGTCCCGGCGTCGCCACCAAGAGGTCAACACGACCCGCGAGCAGACGACGGTCCTTGGTCATCGATGTGCCACCGAAGACGCAGACCACGCGGATCGGGCTGCCAGCCACGAGGCTCTCAGCTGCCTCGGCGATCTGAGCGGCAAGCTCACGGGTCGGAGAGAGCACCAGCGCACGAATCTGGTCGGGGGACGCCGCCTCCGAGATCATCAATCTCTCGATCGTCGGGATCAGGAAGGCCAGAGTCTTGCCCGTGCCTGTACGAGCCTTCGCCACTACATCTTCGCCCGCAAGCAGGGCAGGCAGCGACGCTGTTTGCACTAGTGTCGCAGTGCGATGGCCCAGCGCTGCAATGTTCTGCCGCAGGCCAGCGCTGATATCCAGATCTGCGAATGTAAGCAGTTGCTGGTCTGGCTCCACCAATAGCATCCTTGCGGAGTAACGAACGGCCTTCAGTGCGTACGGCGAGCCGAGCGATGACATACGATTTGAGTAGAAGCAGGCGCTGCTGGCGAGCAGCCACATGCGGCTGTGCTTTTCGTGTCGCGCGAAGACGTCGCTATCTCGGTTCACCGGGCGCTCGGTTTTTCTGTCAAGTTCCACTCTGTACATGTACAGCCCCCCCCCCCCGAACAGTTGGCAAGCGAGGTCCTTTAAGGTCTCCTCTACTTACCTTTGTGCAAGGCCGTTCTCTACTTACAATCTGGTTCGAAAGCATGCTCTGTTTTCATAATTACCTTCTTGATACCCCAAACCGAGGAAGACCAGCGAAGACCTTCATTTGAGGAGGCTACCATGCCCGTGGCGGTCGTGTCTTTCGCTCTCGCAGTTGATGCGCTTTACGTATCTTTTTTACGCGGCATGGTCATACTCGCGGTGGCAGCCGTGCCGATGGCTATCGTAGCTGGTGCAATATACGCATTTGCAACCACTGAACCCAACGTGCACCGCTACGGTATCAAGCTCACAAGTCCTGAGACTGAATTCACCTCCACCCCGGGGAACTCAGTAAAGAGGGGCAACTCAGATCAACCATATTGTTCTCGTTCAAACGTCGACACCGCCACGCCATTGGGCAAGCCTTCGGCCGTGGTGAACTCCTCCTTACGTGGTGCTCCGCTTGACGAACAGCTTGCCAAAGTGCTCAAGTGCGAGGCTGACCTCAACGCGACACTCGGACATGTGCGGACTCATGCCTCACGGCTGAAGCGCTTCTTGGGGCGCGTCGAAGAGTACGACCTCGAGCTCCAGGTCGTGGCGCGCGCGACGTCATGGCTGCGGGCTGCGTACGGGGGGTTGGGGCACGATTCCCGTAACGATTCCACGGAGGTCGCGCCCGACATCTCCGCGACACCTGCAGAACGGCAGCAGGCGACCGCACGGCAAGCCACCCTACTGCACGCGGCATCGCTGCAAGCGCTTGCGAGCGGGACCGCATCGATGGCATCGATGGCGAGCGCTGGCCGCGCCATGCATGTAGCCATGGAGCTCCAAGCAGCGGCCGACGCGGTTACGGCGCGTGAGGCGGCCCGACAAGCTGCCGCAGCCGAGTCAGCGAAGGCAGTGCTGGACGAGATGGACGGCCGGAAGGATTGCTCGACTTCCGCTGGACGAGACGGAGGCGAGGTACCCTCTAGACGCCTCCTCGCCACTCCGCTCGCCGCCCACATTGACGCCGACACCCTGCATGAGTTCACGGATGTGCACGCGGATTCGCCGCCGCGATCACCCCCACTCACGAGCATCGCCGATGCCGCTCCCACCGCCTGCTGGACCGTCTCCGCCGCTACTGCTCTCGCCATCGCCGCCGCCGCTCCCGCTAAGCCGACAATGCTCACAGCGCACGAGTTGCGAGTGCTCGCGCGCGCCCAAGGAGCGAGGCCAGTCTCTCCGCGCAAGGGGAGAGCACTGGGGCCGACCTGCAGCACGCCGCTGGGGACGACCTGCACCAAAACTCCTATGCCGCGCAGCTCCCCCTCCGATGAGCGTGCTGTGCGGGCCCAGGAAGTGCTTGAGGCGCTTCCGGCGCTTCCGGTGCTTGTACGCAAAGCAACACCCGGCGTCAAACACAAAATCAAGAGCACAGACATCAAGTTCGTGCATGATCCTGACCTCGACTCCGACGTCCCCCTTAGCATCATCGCGCATGCAACAGGCGCGAGATGGAGGCTACCTAATGGACCTGCACAGCAAGACCCGAGTGAAGCTGAGCCCATAAGAGCACGCATCACCGGACGCATCACCCCCACCAGCGCCAGCACTAGCGCCAGCACCAGCGCCAGCGCCAGCACCAGCGCCAGCAACAGTGGTAGTCCAGAGTGCTCCATGTGCACCCCCCTTCATTCCAGTCAACCATCGTACGATCAGGCAGGCATCCCGCCACCACCTCCGCCTCGCCGCAACCGCAACCGCCAGATCATCATGTTGAAGCTCGAACCGCACCAGTACAGCATCATCGACGACAGCGCCCCCGCCGGTTTCGGACTCGAGAACGACGCCGGAGGACCATCTTTGGTAGATAGGTCTCCTGGGCAAGCATGGGATGGGCTCTTGCCCCGGGACGAGATCCCTTGCGAACAGAGGCTCGCTTCGCCCGTCGATGATGTGGGAGCGCTCGCCGTCGATGTGGGGAGGCTCAAGATCCCACAGTCCCACTCGGCGCCTGAGCTCGGATGGCGCCTGCGCCCCGGCGACCCCCGGCGACGCCAGATGCATTGGCTAGACAGGCAGATACGCCACGACCAAGCGATGGCGCTCGAAGAGGGTACAACACCACCGAGGAAAGCCGTTTCGAAAGTGGAGCCTACGGAGGTCGGAGGTCGTGAGCTGCAGCCTTGGGATCGAGGGTGGAGCCTATCTGCATACCTTGGTGTTCTGGCTCCACAGCGCCGTGCATCTCACGATGGATCGTTCAGCCGGAGCCGGAGCTTTACGAAGCACAAAGCACTCGCACCGGCAATGGCGACTAGTCAGCTCGCCAAACCAGCTGAAACTGCAGTTCGGAAAATGCGGCTTTCGTTTGGAAGACAGAGGTCAATTCGACAGGGGATTCATTTGGATCGGCCGACAGTTGGACCGCGTAGGGGCATGTCCTGGGGCAGGTGATCACTTGATATCGTTGGGCAGGTAAACGTCGCCTAGAGGTGGGAGGAGTGAAACTTGACTGACCTCTCCATCTTGACTCACCTCTCATTCTCAATCTTGACTCACCTCACAAACTTATTTGCATCCCCCGAGACGAAGTACGGTGGGCGGGCGCGCGTGTGTGTCTGACCGACCGACCGACTCTCAAACTTACCAAACAAGGCATCCGCAACTGTTTGCTGTCTCATGTCTTTGCCATCCCCGCGACACTTCTCCGTCTTTGCCTCCCCAGCCTACCTTCCCGATGTTTGCGGCTCACTTAGACTCGAATCCTATGCGCCACCATCATCTGCGCGCCACGCGTCACTCCAGCTTCTCAATTGGACTCACTGGCCGCTGGATTGCAGCTACAAGAGCATTGAAGGCACGCCATTGTGTTACCACGTGGATCCAGATGTGCACAACGACGCGGAGCCATGGCAAGAGATTGAGCGCGTCATGTTCGAGCGCTGGCTTGCCCTGCCGCAAAATTGCTACCGTGACGGCATACCATGCGAGATTCGCGCCGCGGTGATCGTCGTGCCGAGCCTGATAGCCCATTGCGCTGCCTACGATGGAGTTCATCTGGATGGTTGGAAGCCAGGCATGATTGAGGGTCGTATTGACGCGCACCAGCGGTATTGGAATGCGTTGAGGCTCCGTGACGAGATGCGTTCGAGACAGCGCTCGGCACTTGGCAGCAAGCGGCGACACCGCCCGCAGCTGCTGCTGATGCATTATGACGGCACATTCGAGATGCCGTTTGCAAGCGCGATGCTGCGCGCCTTGGCCGAGCAGCCGGCGAGCTTCGTGCGGCGCGTCGTGATCGCCTCGATTGACACGGCCTTGCAAGTGCAGCAATTCGTCGACCTCTTCGGGGGCGCAAGCCCAAGTTTTGTCTCCGTGCCGTTCACCGTGCTCACCGAGGGCACGATCGACGCCTCTGCCGAGACGACGCGTCGGCCGATCTCGGTGCTGTTCACTGGGCGCGCGCACGCGAGCTTCGACGACAGCCGCCGCCGCGTGCACCAGCAGCTCCAGCGCCTCGGTGCCGCCTGCCGCGACGGCCTCGACCGTCGCTCGAGCTGTGCGCTGTGCACCGATGCGCGCGCGTGCGAGCGCACGTTCGGCTCGCTTGGCTTGCAACCGTACCAGGACCAGGCGGGCTTCGGCGCGCTCCAGGTACTTGCGCTGGCCTCGCGCGCAACCTTCTGCCTCGAACCCACGAGCGACACACTCGTGCGCTCGCACTTTTATGTGGCTGTCCTGATGGGTTGTATCCCCGTCATCTTCGACCCCACGACGCCGATGCCTGCGCCCTTCCGCTCGGACCCCGCGCCCTTTGAGACCGCGTGGGCGTGGCGCCATCTGCCCGGCGCCGCCGCCGCGCTCCCCGGCTCTGCTGCCGCCCTGGCGCGCAGCCGCCTGGTCAATTTCTCGGCCTTCGCTCGGGTGGAGAAGGTGAGTCACCTCCTGCGTGGCGAGCGAGAGCAGCTTGTCGAAGAGCTGCGGGACTTGGCTACCAATGTGGCACGCGCGCCCGAGCTGCGACGAATGCAGGCTGCTCTCGCCGCTGCCGCGCAGCTGATGCACTACTCGGCTGCGGCTCCAGCGGGTAGTGCAACCTGGGACGCGTTCGCCATGCTCTTGCTCACCATGCGAGCGCTCTCTTTGGAGGCAGCGCGCGAGCATGGCCTGGACATGGGCGCCTAGCCCTAGACGACATCAAGAAGCCCATGGCGCCTGGTCGATGGTGTGCGTACTCGCTGAGCCGACTCTCCTGAGAGCTGCTGCACTAGGTGGTGTGAATGGGGTATCATTTCTCTCAAAAACCCATCGGCTGTAGAAGAGTGCGTTTGTAGAAAGAGGCCGTATCTAACACGACCTTTGCCAAATGCGACATGCACGGGCTGCGGCCTGCGGCTGCGCCCACGCCTCTGCTACTGCTGCTGCTGCTGCTGCTGCTGCTGCTGCTGCTGCTGCTGCTGCTGCTGCTGCTGCTGCGCTGCTGCTGCTGCTGCTGCGCTGCTGCTGCTGCTGCTGCGCTGCTGCTGCTCTACCATTGTATTTTAACGTACAGGTCGCCAAATGGCGCTCCCCGAGCTCAGTTGCGGGCGACGGCGATGCCCATGCCCGCTCCACCCGCGTGCTGCTCGCGACGGTCCTCGGAGGCGATGATGCGCAGCGCCTCATCTCGGTCGATCTCCTTGATCGTGCTCATCTTGGCCGCGTGCGTGACGCCAAAGTGCTTGTCGGCGGTGCGGATCTGGTCCTGCTGGAAGGTGGTCGTCACGAACTGCGTGGGCGCCTCATGTCCCTTGTCGTCTGTGGCGTGCGCCTGCTGCTGAATCATCTTGGCGAGCGCCGCGCGGTACGTGGCGTCGAGGTTGGCGTCGATCTCGTCAAAGATGTAAAAGGGCGCCGGGTCACACTTCTGAATGGCAAAGATGAAGCACAGAGCGACCATTGTCTTCTGGCCGCCCGAGAGCTGCTTCATCGAGGTCGCGTCGCCCTTTTTGGGGAAGCTCACCTTGATCTTGACGCCCACGTAGTGCTGCACCTTGGCCGCCGCGTCCGCGTTCGCCGGCAGCAGCTCCGAGTGCACCATGATCAGCGAGCCCTCGCCTCCGATGAGCTGGCGGTAGACCTCTTTGAAGTTCTTGGCGACGCCTTTGAAGGTGCGCTCGATCGCGGCGTCCTTCATGTTGTCCAGGTGCCTGATGAGCCGCTCGATCGCCACCTTGCCCTTCTCGAGCTCATGGTACTTGGAGCTGAGCTTCTCGCGCTCGTCGGCGAAGGCCGTGTACTGGTCGAGCGCCTTCTTGTTGATACCCTTCTCGTTAAGCGCGTTGAGCTCCTTGGCGCACTGCTGGATCTCCGCCTGCAGCTGCTTGGAGGACATGCTCGTGTGCGCACCGGTGGCTGCGTACGCTTGCTGCGGCAGCGTGCCAAGCTTGCGGATGTGCTGCTCAAACTCCTCCGCCTTCTGCTGGAGCAGCGCCTTTTTCTGCAAGAGCATGTCCACCTGCTTGGCCGCGTCTGCGCGCACCTTGGCCGCGTCAGCTGCCTTGGAGCGCATCTCGTCGAGCCGCTTCTGCGAGGCTTCTGCCCTCGCGCGCTGCTCGTCCGCGAGCTTCCGACTCGCGTCGAGCGCCTCAGCCGCGGCCGCGAGTCGCTCCTTGGACACGCGCAGCTCCTCGGCCGCTGCGCCACCCGGCTGCCACTCGCCGCCCGCCGCGTCGGCGTCGGTGATGCGCTCGAGCGCCTCCTTGAGCTCGTCCTGCCGCTTGCGCAGGTCCTCCGAGAGAGAAGCGCGCAGCGACGACACGCCCGCGTGCGCTCGGGCGGCCGCGGACGCAGCGGCATCGCGCTCCTTGCGCTTCTCGCGCAGCTGCTCCTGCTTCTCGGTGAGCTCGCGCCGCTCCGCTTCCGTTAGCTTCCCGTCGGACTCGAAGTTCGCTTTGAGCTCCTGCTGCACGGCGCGCAGCCGCTCCTGGTCCGACTCAATCGCGGCCTGCAGCGCCTTGTGCGCGCTCCTCTTCTGCGCATTGGCTGCCTTGTGCGCGTCGCGCGACGTGCCGCCGCCGCCGCCAGTGATGCCGCTCGACGACGAGCCAGCGCCACCGCGGCCGGTGCCGCCGCCGCCCGTCGTCCCCGTGTCGATGGCCTCGAGCTCAGCCTCGAGATCGGCCTCGCGCAGCAGCTTCTTGTGGGCGACGGTGTGCTTGTCGAGCTCGCCCTGCGTCTCGAGCGCCCTCGCCTCGTGCTGCTCCTTGTCCCGCTCCAGCTGCGTGAGGCTCGCGTCGAGCGCCTTGAGCCGCCCGCGCAGCTGCGCGAGGTCTGCCTGCGCGCCCATACGCGACTTGCGCGCCTCGAGCCAGCCGCCCGACATGGAGCCCTTACGGTTCACCTGGTCGCCGTCGAGCGTGATGCAGTCGACGTCGTGCTCTCGCGACTTGGCCGCACCCGACTGGAGCGTCTGCACGAGCACCGTCTTGTGGAAGACGTGCGACACCGCCGGCCGGAAGCGCTCCTCGAACTGGAGCACCATGTACACTGGCTTGAAGTAGAACACCTTGCCACCCGGCCCGGCGGCCTTGACGTACGAGTCGAGCGACAGCCTGCCCTCCGCAACGCCGAGCGCGCGCAGCTCCGCCTCTGTAAAGTCATGCTTCGGGTTCGCGCTCTTGAGCTGCTTCTCGAGCGCCGCCGTGAGCGGCGCGTTCTCGAACTCGACGCCGTCCTTGGGTACGCCCTCGCCCTTGTTCTTCCACTTGAGGCCGAGCGTCGCGCGCCCCTTGGGCACAAAGGGCATCACGCCCTCGCCAGGGTCGGGCTCGGGCTCGACGCGCAGCCGGTTGAGAGGCATGAACGTCACACGGCCCGCGCTCGCCTGCTTGAGCTCCTCCACGAGCTTGGCCGCGATGTCGTCGCTGTCGACGACCATGTGGAAGAGCTGGTTGCCCGCGGCCACGTCGACGGCCGTGTTGAACTTGCCGTCACACTTGATCAGCTCGAGCAGCAGGCCGTGCACGCCCTTGATCTGCTTCTCGCGCACGATGCGCTTGCATGCGTCGATAGCTTCCCACTGTGTTCGGCTCATCGAGTGCGCCAACGTGCGCTCTGCCTTGGCAAGCTCCTCCTCTATCGCCTTGCGCTCCTTGCGCACGTCGGCGTCGCGCCGCCACAGTTGCTTGCGCTGGTCCGTCAGCTCCGCGTACTCGGTGCGCCAGCGCGCGCACTTGTCCTGCGCGTCCGCCACGCGCTTGCGCCGCTCGTCCGCCTTAGAACGCCGCTCGGCCTCGTGCTCTTCCGACTGCTGGCGCTGGTCCTCGGCGGCGTCGAGCTCCTTCTCGAGGCTTTTGGCCTGCTCCGACTTCTTGTCGATTGCCGCGCGCAGCAGCTCCGCCTCCTTGGCCAGGTGCTTGTCGCGCTCCTTCTTCGAGCTGAAGCGCTGCCCGCCGGCCTCTTTCGAGTGAAGCTGCTGCAGCACCGCCTCGATGCGCTCGACCTCGCGCGCGGCCGCGGCGGCAGCGTTCTGCAGCTGCTCCGCCTGCGGCTCCTGCTCACCGAGCTCCTGCTCGACGTCGGCGATGCTCGCATCCACCTGCTCGAGCTCCGCCTCCTTCTCGCGCTTCTGCTCCTCGCGCTTTGTGTGCGCGACCTCCTCAGCCTTGTGGTCTGCGTCGAGGCGCGCCGTGTGCTCGAGCTGCTTCTTATGCTCGGCCGCACGTGCCTTGGTCTCGGCGACGGCGCTCTTGAGGCTCTCGCCGAGCACTCGGAGCTGCCGCTCGTGCTCCTTGATCGTGCTCGTGAGCTCCTCGTCGTCCGTAGCCGAACGGAAGGCCATCTCGCTCGACTGGGCACGTTTGGAATCCGAGGAGGCGATCTCGCTCTTTGCGCGCTTGAGCTCCGTGTGGTAGTACGTGTACTCGGCCACCTTGCGCCGCCGGTCGAGGCGCGTGTAGGCCTCGAGCTCGTCCTTCTCAGCTGCGAGCCCCGCGAGCTTCTTCTCGATCGTCGTCATCTGCTCCTTGCACCGTTGCATGTTATCCTCCGAGTCGGCGAGAGTGCGCAGCGACTCCGCCTTCCGGTCGTCGTACGTCGAGACGCCCGCAACGTCCTTGAGCGTGTTGAGCCACTGCTTCTCGCTCGCGTCCATGATCGAGGTCACCTTGAACTGCGGCACGATGTTGAGCTGGTTGGAGCGTGAGAGGCCGCACGTCTCGAGCAGAGAGACTACCTCCGAGCGCGACGTCTCCTTGCCGTCGACATAGTACAAATCCTTCTTGAGCGCGATCCAGCGCTTGATCTTGACCTGCGCAGCACACCCGCGGCGGCAATAGCGACGCGCGCGGTGCGGGGCGACGGAGGAGGGGGAGGAGGATGAGGAGGGGGCGGGGACGTGCGCGAGAGCGAGGGGAGAGGAACAGCAGATGCAGAGAGGAGCGCGAAAGGGGGGGTGGGGGGGCGTGCGCGCGTCCGCGCCGCTGCGCTGGGCGCTGCCCTGGCCGCGCTGGCCGAGCCCGCACAAGGAACGCCGGGACAGCATGCATCAGGCCACGATGGGAAGGCGCGAGGGCCCAGCCTCGTCAGCGGGTATCCGCAGAACGAAAGTTATGATGCATCATTTGCAGCCGTCGCGGCATGCGGTGCGGCGCCGCCGCGGGTGTGCCTTGGGAGTCGGGAGCTTGCAAGGGCCTAAGGGGAGGCCTCGGTGAGCACGCGCGTGGGCTGCCGCGCGTCGCCAATGCACACCTCCTCCTTGTCGATCGGGATGCGGCCGGAGCTGTTATCGAAGACTATCTCCACATAAGCGGACATGACTGAGCCAGCGCCTTCGTGCAGCAACGACTTGCGATCCGCCTGGCTCAGATGCGATGCGACGTGCTCGAGCACGAACTGGATGCCCGCGAGGATGTTGCTCTTTCCGGAGCCGTTCGCTCCCACTGAGGGGGAGCGTGTCCGTAGAGCGAGTGAGAGCACGTGATGAGAGGGCAGCCACGCGGCTGTGCTGTGGGGTGGCGCCGCACACCGATGACGTTGTGGTACGGGCTGAGCTCGATGACGAATCGGTTGCGGTACACCTTCCAGCCCTCACAGCTAAGTTGCTTGATGTGCATGGGCCGTGGCTGATCGTCAGCATCATCCGATCTGCCGCCCTTCTTCATCAGATACCCACGTGGAGCAGGCTGGCGCGGGCGAAGCGGGGTGCACGCGAGAGCGATCGATGAGCCGGAGTGCATGAGGCGTGGACGCGTGCGCGCGAGCAGCACCGTGCGTCTGCCGGGCGCGCGCGCTCGCGCGCCCTCGCCGTACCTTGCGCGCGACGGGAGGGAACGAGCTAGGCGCGAACTGAGACGAGTGTGAATGAATCACCGTGAAAACGTTTCGAGACGGGACGTTCCGCGACTCGACTGTGTTTGCTTTCCTTCCATTTCCTCGCGTATGTCCTCCAATCACAATCACAGAACACAGATGCTCTCCGGCATCGCCTCAGCGTTGCGCCGCACGGCCGAAGATGACGAGATCGCTGCAGATCGCTACTACGAGCGGAAGCAGCGCGAGTTGGAACGCCGCTTGGCAGGTGACAGCGGCAGCGACAGCGAAGACGAGCGGAGGAAGAGGAGCCGACACAGCCACAAGGAGGACAAACATCAGCGCAAGAAGCATAGCCACAAGGAGAGCAAACGTGACCGTCGACAAGACACATCTGCAGTTCCGCCGCCACCGCCACCACCGCCACCGCCACCGCCACCACCGCCACAGGCGCCGCTACCGTCAGGAATACGGCGGCTGCCGCCACCACCGCCACCGCCACCACTGACATCGCCGCCGCCGCCACCACCATCTGAGGACTTGTATCTGCGACCACCGCCACCACCTCCACCGCCGCCTCCATCTCAGCGCGACGAGGACGACGAAGATGACTACGTTGAGCGCAGCCGCCGACGCAAGCAGCAGCTCAAAGCCGAGGCGCGCGTGCCGTACATCCATGGCCCACAGGAGGACGCGAACCCGATCATCGACTACATCATCAAGTCGCACAAGTACGGCACGAGCAGAGAACGCGGTGGCGGGCTGAGCAACGCGCGTCCAGACAGCGACACGCTCGCAAAGGTGCTGGTCGAGACGCGCGGCTTCAACGCCAAGGAGGACGCCGCACAGCTCGAGGGTGCATCTCGTCACCTCGCCCAGCGCGGCCTACTCACCCGCCCTGTGCTTCTCAGTGAAAAGCTCTCGATGGTCGACAGAGCCCTCGAGGCGGCGCAGGCGCATCGGCGCCGCTCGTCCATGAACGACGACCCGAGGCTCGACGGTGATGAGCTGGACGAGACAGGAACCGATCGCGACCCGCGGTACAGTGGCACTCAGGGCCTGCCGTGGGCTAAAGACCAGCAGCCCGACCGCCGTCTACAGCCACGGGCGAGCGTGGTGTCGCGTTGGACCCATGACAAATTTATCGACGGGTATGCGCGTCGCAGCTGCAGTCGCAGCCGCAGCCGTAGTCCAAGTCATGACGGATGTGCTAGAGAGGACCGAAGGGACCCTCGCGGGTGGTGCCGCGGGCGGAGCCTCAGCCGCAGCCCGCCTCGCAAGCCGCAGGACCCATCTCTGTTGGCGAGGGCTGAACCGCACGAGGTTATCCACGAGCGGCCGTCGCCGACGTACTCGCCGCTGCGTGATGACGATGAATGAGGAGGCGAGCTCTGCCGTTTGGAACCGGTTGATCCCCGCGGCCACGTGACGATCGGATGTTCGGATCACCTTGCACACGTCTGGCCGTCCGTGCGGGTTTGCGCGCGTTGGCTTGAGGAGGGCTCAGCGCGAGCAGCGACCCTGACTTGACGCACTCGCTTTCGGTTATTATACCAGAAACCATTCCTGGGTGCTCGGTGGGCGCACGATAACATCGACCGCGGCGCATCGTACCGGATTACTCATCATCAGCGACACGCATTCAATGTATAACACCAGCACTCAGACTTCATGACGCATTCAGATTCCCCGAGCCGCGACCCACACACCGCCGCATCATGCGCCGCATGCACCGCGCACTCTCCAGCACCATACATAGGACCGCCGCAAATCAAATAGCCGAGCAAAATACCCCTTTATTGACAACAGAGCAGAATGAGATGTGATGTGACGGTCGGCTCTATACGCGGTCGGTGCCTGGGATTGGTTCCGTGAGTCTCCCGTCCACGAGTCACGGAGTGGGCCGCACCGGTCCCGGTAACAGTGAGAGGCATAAGAAGAGCTACATTCTCGTTGGTATGCCGCAAGCCCGCAACTGCTTCCCACATTTAGAGACCTTGGCTCTCGTTGTTGGGTGCCGCATCCCATCGCTCAAGTGACCGGTTTGCTGAGCATCGGCACGGACGGTGACCTGCTCATGCTCATGAGCATCGTGTTTTCGAGATCCTGCTCCCAACGTTGCCTCTCGCGGCCATATCTCCGCGCTACGCGCTCGAACTGCTCCTTTCGCTTGGTCATCTCGTCTTGTGCCGCCTCGATGTAGAAGCGATGCTTCTCGGCAAGGGTCATCGTCTGCTCATTCCATGCCGGCTTATCGTGCGGTATGAAGTTGGCTGGGTTCCAGTTTGGACGGCGAAGCAAATCTTGCGTTTTAGATAAGCGGCTTTGTTCCTGAACAAACGCCGGCCATCCACGTCTCGCCACGCGGAGAAACTCGCCTGCGCTGATAGTGCCTGAGACATCCTTATCGACCGAGCGCCACAAAGCGAGCAGCTTTGGCTCGGGCATCTGCTGTGGCGTGAACTTGAGAATGTCGCGGCACATCTTGACGAGCTCGTAATAGGTGATGAGGCCCGAATTGTCCCGATCCATGAGCCGATAGAGGCGGAAGTAGGTGGATTGTGAGCGAGACTCGGGCCACACCCGACACATGGCAACATTGAGCTCAACGGCAAAGCGGAGCAAATCCTCGTCCTTGGCAGGCTGAATGCTCCTGAGTTTGAACGCAAGGTCCTTGCCCGTTTGCTCATCGTACTCTTCGCGAAGCGCCTTGACGTGCGTGCGCCGCTTCTCGAAGAGAATCGTGCGCGACGCTGCCGAGGCGGTCCTGAGCAGCGTGCGGTGCTCCGAGGCAGCCAGATGCCTGGCTCGCAGCTCTTCCGCAAAGGCCAACTCGAGCTCCGAGGGCGATTGGCTGAGCCGCGAGGGCATGCGGACCTCGCCCAGTTCTCGCCCAGTGAGCCTCCCCTCTTCGGAGGACGCCCCGATTGAGCCCATGGAGGATGGCCGCAGAGGTGGCAAGGATGTGGTCATCTACTGACAATGAGGATGTGCGCGCTCGTAAAGGTGTGTCAGGAGCGCTGCGCTTGGCGACGCCGCAAAGGGCACAAAAATGAAACGACCGATTCCTAAAGAAACGACCGTTGTTGCTACAAAACCTCGAAACTTGGTCGCGCGAAGACCATGCGGTAAGTCAAAGCTAGAAAGCAGCCTATTTGCAACAAACCAAACTCGACGATCTCCCCAAATCCCCGAGTCCCCAAACATCTCCTCTTGGGGTCCAAACCCCCAAAGGTGCGTCGAATCCTCGTGAGTCGTAGCCTCTCATGGGTGACGCGGCATTGGCTCTCTTCCGACGGCCCAGATCTCCGGCGGACATGCCACCCGCCTCAGATCGCACATACGATCGCCCCCTCTACCGTAACAAAATAGTGGTCACACCTCAGGCGGAGTGCCTTGCGGCGAAGCTGGCCATCCGAAAAGGGTGCGAAGTTGGTTCCGAGCGGGCTGGAACCTACCTGAAAGCCGGCCAGTCCGTACTGATCATGGAAACGCGGACCCTCGACGACGGCACGGTCTGCGCGCGAGTTAGTGAGAAGACTTCACCTCGGGGCTTGATGGGGTACGAGATGGGCTGGGTGACCGTGGCAACGAAGGAGGGCAAGGAGAACCTGAAAGTCCTGAGCGCCGAAGAAGAACGCGACATACTCTGGCGAGCGGAATTCGACAGGGACTGCAAAATCAAGGACCATGATGCGGCGGAAAAGCCTTCCGACTCCATGGCGTCTCGTATTGCGCTTCGACGGCGCGAAAACCGGGCGTCGCGTATCGGAAACTTTCAATGGATACCGTACGGAGAAGTGGCACAGCTCATCATGCCCGAGTTGATCTCGCAAGGCGTGATTACCGCCCGGAAGATTTCGACCGACACAACGCCCGCATATGTCGCCCGCGACGAGCGGCGCAGACGTCGATCGAAATCGCCGCGGCCAACAGACATGGTTGTGGTCGATCCACTTGAAAAGTATTCGTTTGCAATCGTCGCCAAAGAAGGGCCGGAGGCGCACGAGGCGTGGATGAACCCGCCGTACATGATCGAGGTATCCACTGCTTACTATGAGGCCTCGCGGCTCGTCGAGGCCCACTTTGATACGGTTGCGGAGCGCGTTGGCATGGTTATGTACGCTCTCGACCTGACCGAGGTCGATGTGGAGAAGGTTGCGGCCAAGGTCGACATCGACAAGAACGGCACTATGGATAAGCCCCAGTTCCGCAAACTGATGCGCACGCTCGACAGCGAACGCTCTGGCGCACTCTCTGGCTCGATTTATCACGTGGACGAGACGCCGGTGAGCATGAAGTGGCTCTCTGGCCAATCGACTGATCTCATGGGTCGTGGCTGCCGGGACAAGGAGATTGATCTTTACTTTGCCACTCTGGACACGAACAAGAGTGGCAGCCTCGATGCGCGCGAAGTGGGCCGCTTCCTCATCTCTCTCAAGGCAGGAATCCTCCGCGGGCACAACGGTGACGCGCTGCGCAAGCTGATGGAGCTGCGCAAAGTGGCAGAGGCGTTTGTGAAAGGCGCGGAGGCGATCACGGTTGCTCGTGGCGTGCCCCCGCCTCCGAAGCCGAGCATCACCGCAAAGCTCGGGATGGTCCTCACTTCGAAGAAGATCAAGATTCAAGAGCTCGTGAGCGCTTGGGATGAGGACGGCACCGGCAAGATCGACATCAACGAGTTCACATCAGCTATGCTGAAGCTGGGCATCGAGGGGTCCAAAGAAGAGCTCGAGGCGCTTCACAAGAGTTTCGACGCGGACGGCAACGGCACTCTGACGCCGAAGGAGATCGTCGCCGCCTTGCAGAAGGTACAGAAAGAGGCGTTTGATCAAAAGAAGCGGGAGGACGAAGCGGGGAAGGCTGCCGCTTCAGCCGGAGCGACAGCCGAAACGTGTATGAGGACGGCGATGAGGCTAGCCTGGGCGGCGGACAAGATGTACTTCCCTCACAAGATCAAAAAGTAGCATGTCAGCCGCGTGCTGGCAGCGTGAGGTCTTCAGCTGTCGACGCCATTCGACAAACACGTCGCTGTAAGGAGCGGGGGGTTTGCTACACAGATGGGCAATGGCCGAAGCAATAGATGCAGTCGTGACAACCATACCTATCGTGCCGTGTCGTCGCATGCGTACCGTGTGCTCTGTGCAGAACGGGTAGCTTGGTCACTTACAAATCTCTGTTTTTCTCTCTGTACAGAACGCGGCTCAACGAGCCCAGAGCTCGGAGCCCCATTGCGGAGCCCGCTCCGCGCCGCGCACACCCGACACCGCAGCCTTTCACACAGCCTCTCTTTCGTCTTTGTCTCAAACGCTACTTTCCCCCTTCTGATCAAACGCCTCGGGTCGGACGGGCTCTTGTGAGTTGTGAAGACTGTGGTTGAGCTCTCCGTGTTTTCATTGGCGGTTCCGCAAGCACCAAACCGAGTAACCGTAAACCGACCTCACGAGGGAAATTGAGTAGCCCGAGTAGAGAACGAGTACTCAGTTCTTGTGTTTTGACCGTGGAGTACGGAGTCGTCCTTTGAAACTGACTGAACGGACTAAGAGCCAAACTAAAGTGCCAAACTAAGTGCCAAACTGACGAGACTTACGAGTAGTCATATCTCCGTTTTTGTCGCATCTGTGCTTCCCGACGTGTCGGCAACTGGTCGGCATCCCTTTGCCATGAACGACTCCGCAGAGGTGAACTCCGCCGCCCCCAAGAAGGAGAAGCCGGCGCCGGAGCCGACAGCCACGCTCTCAGAATTCTTTCAGTACATTAGCGCGTGCGAGGCGCTCCTCCTCGCATTTGCGATTGTGTGCGCCACGGGCACCGGCGTCGCACAGCCCCTGATGCTGCTTGCCTTCGGTGAACTCTTCCAGGGGCTCGGTGCGGGATCGGTCATATCCGGCGCGGTCGTTAGCGACGACAGGATGAACACCGTCCTCCTGATCCTCATCTACATCGGCGTGGGAATGTTCATCTGCCAGGCCATAGCGGTCATCATCATTGACACGATCACGGCCCGGCAGATGCTCAAGTACAGGCGAGCGTACCTCAAGGCCGTGCTCCGGCAGGACGTTGCGTGGTACGACGTCTCCAACCCGGAGGAGCTCTCGACGCAGTTCGCGGAGGCGATGGTAAAAATCCAGAAGGCGTTCAAGGCGCAGGCAATGCTCTTCGTTGGAATTGGATACGGCGGTGGCGGCTTCATCCTCGCCTTCGTGCCCCAGCTCGGCAACCCCGAGGTGGCCGGCGTGACACTCCTTTCAGTGCCCATCTTGATCTGCTCAGCGGTCGCGATGATGTACCTGGTCGAGCACGGCTCTAAGATGATCACGAAGGCGTACGGCGTTGCTGGCGGCATCGCGACCGAGTGCTTGTTCTCGATGCGCACAATCGTCTCCTTTGGCATCGAGCCCGCCTTCGAGAAGCGGTACAACGGCGCGCTCTCGAGCGTTCACCGCACCACCATCATCAATAAGACTCTGCTGATGGGTTCAGGTGGCCTTATACTCTCCTCGTACCTCATCATGATGGCCACCGCGGTCGTGTACGGGGCGTACCGCCTCTCCGGCGAGATGGAGGACTCGTCCTTCCCGCTCGCCGTGAACGGCTCCGTCTATTCGAGTGGGCTGCCCAACGGCACCGACGCGACCACCTACTACTGCGCCGACGCGAGCGGCGCTCTGGCCGGCGTGTCCATTGGCGCGCCATGCGCTCCGCTCGCGCCTTTCAAGATGACATGCCAGCTGGGCGGCACGATCGCCGATGCAAGCGAGACGCCCTTTCTCTACTTCGCGGCCGGCGTTCCTCTCGAGCAGATCCCAGTGCAAAACTACGAGGCGACTGTGCTTGCCGGGCTGGGCTTCGATTCGGTCGCCGCCTTCACCGACTTCGTGAAGTCGCACGCGTCGGCGTCGTACCTGAAGGACAACCCAGACTACAACCCATGCTTCGTCGCGGGCGACAAAATCATCATCGCCATCTTCGCCATCATGATGATGGGCGAGGGCTTTGGCATGATCTCGCAGCCGGCACAGACCTTCAGTCTCGGTCGTAGCGCCTCCGCCAAGGTCCTCGCCATTATTCGCCGCGTGCCCGCGATCGACTCGTTTAGCGTGGAGGGCCTCAAATTGACAGGGATCGAGGGGCGCATCGAGGTGTCGAATGTGACGTTTGCGTATCCGACCGCGCCGCAGAAGCTCGTGTGCAAGGGCTACTCGCTCTCGGTGGCCGCGGGCACGACGGTCGCGCTCTGTGGCCCGTCGGGAAGCGGCAAGTCGACGCTGATCCAGCTGCTCGAGCGCTTCTACGACCCGCTTAGCGGCTCGATCACGCTCGACGGCGTCGACGTGAAGGCGCTCAACGTGCGCTGGCTGCGCTCGCAGATGGGTCTCGTGTCGCAGGAGCCACTGCTGTTCCAGGGCACGGTCGCGCAGAACATTGCCTACGGCAAGCCGGGCGTGGCGACGCAGGCCGAGATCGAGGAGGCAGCCAAGATGGCCAATGCGCACGACTTCATCACCAGCAACCTGGCAAATGGCTATGAGACGGATGTGGGTCTGCGCGGTGGCAAGCTGTCCGGCGGGCAGAAGCAGCGCGTCGCGATCGCGCGCGCCATCATCAAGAAGCCGGCGGTGCTGCTGCTCGACGAGGCGACGAGCGCACTTGACAACGAGAGTGAGAAGATCGTGCAAGCAGCGCTCGACGAGATCATGACTAAGCAGAAGCGCACGACGATCGTGATCGCGCATCGGCTGTCGACGATCCGCACCGCGGACAAGATCGCCGTCGTGAGCGAGGGACGCATTGTCGAGGAGGGCACGCACGAAGAGCTGCTATCGCTGGGGGGCATGTACACAAGCCTTGCGCTACAAGGCTAGGCCTAGGGCAGTAGGGCTTGCTGAGAATAGTCGACAAGTCGCGCTTCATGCTTTCTGCGCAAAATGCGCTCGTGACCCGTGCCGCTTGAGCCTACAGCTCGCTACACGCGCAATCTGATCTCGAATTTTGTGCCGGGACGTGTAGCTTTTGGATATTGAGTTTTATTACGATTAGCGACACGAAACCATGGAGAAAGGAGTCTCGCGGTACGGTACAAACTTTGGTCTTCTCTGTGCTGCGCATCTGTGAATAGGGATGTTGAGGTTATCAAACAGCAAACAGCCCCCCACGGGAGCCGGCCACTTTGAGTCGGTGCCCAACACGGCGTGGCTTGCGCGCCAGTCGGCCCGCGGGCCGGCTGTCTACCCACCACCGCTAGCCCATAGATTGGTCTGCGGCCGTATCAAACGAAATACAGCATGTGACCGACTCTCCCGACACTCCCGACACTCCAGTGTGACGATGCGTTGAACCGTCAACCGAACAAGTCACGAACATCGAAGTCAGTTCTGCAAGGTTATCTAGTCGTAGTCCGAGCCGCCGAGCGGCGAGGCCCGCTCGCCCGCCGAAGATCGACAGGTCCGTGCAGCGTCATGGTGCAGCGTGCAGGTGGCCGGTGCGAAGGGCGGGAACTGCGCGGGGTGCGAATCAGCAATACGGACGTCAAGTCGTGTAACTCGTATAACGGATCGGCGACGCAATAGCCAATACACGTCGCGTATGTTAACTTCGGGTCCGCGGCCGACGGAGGTTGGATTCCGAGTACGAAGATGCAAGCAAGATCATCCGGAAACACGGAACGCACGGAACTCGGAAGCAACGGACACTAGCTAGTGTGCCGAGCCTCCGTCCGCCCGCACACTAGCTACCGCACACACTCGCGGTCGGAAGCAACGGACACATCGCACACTGTGTCGGCCGCCCGCGATCGTACCGGTGCACCGCCGCCGTCACTTTTTCTTCTGTCGTGCCGCTTCCTTGTCCGCCTCGTCCATGGCCGCGAGTTCCGCCTTGCGCTGCTCCTTCTCCATGTCCCTCTGTAGACTCTCCTCCGCCTCGCGACGCTTGCGCTCCTCTTCGGCAGCATGCCGGGTGGCCTCCTCTGCAAGCGCACGCTCACGCTCTTCCTTGAGCTGGCCCTCGCGCTTGCGCAGCTCCTCGAGCCGGTTGAAGCCAGTCTCCATCCACTCTCCAATGACGGTCCAAAACTCCTCCCAGTTCACCTGCACCAGTGGCGCATCGTCATGCGCGTGAGAGGGCGGGACGAGAGCATAGATGCGTACGGACGGGCGCTAGAGGCTGGCGCTAGAGGCGAGCATGCTAGAGGCGAGCATGCTAGAGGCGAGCGCGCTGGCGAGCGCACTGGCGAGCGCGCTGGCGAACGCGTGTCGCGGCATGGTTCAGCGCGGCGCGGCGGGCCATGGCTATGGTAACGCGCGCGCGACTCTCCGCGCACCTTGCCATCGCCATCTGCGTCGAGCCGCTTGAAAAGGTCGATGACGCCAGCGCCGCCGGCCGCGCCAGCGACCTCGTCCTTGAGCCACTCCTGCATGCCCTCGGGCGTGCCACCATCAGAGTAGCCAAAAAAGTCGGGCATCTGATGCAGCGCCTGGGACAGCTCATCGATATCGATGACACCGCTGCCGTCGGTGTCGATCGCGTCAAAAAGGGCCCTCACCTGACCCTTTTTGCCACCCCACTCGCGCCGCCACGCCTCCTCACGCGCGAGGAGGTCGAGCCGCTCGCGCTCAAGCTCTGCGTACATGTCGCGACAGAAGGCGAGGAGTGCTAGGCGGTCCTGCGGGCCACCGCTGTTTGTGAAGCGCAGGATGTTCTTCTCCATCCGCTTGAGCTCGAAGGCATAGCGGCCCGAGATGAAAACCTGCTCCTTGGAGTAGAGTTGAGGGAATAGAGGCATGAACTGAAATCCTTTGAAGATGAGAAAAACGTTTGCGGACTTCGGTCAGGAGTTTGAAGTTCGGAGCGAAAAGGCGCCGGTTTTTGCATAGCATTCCAACTGGAGTTGGTGTCTTGTTACTTTCGGAACTACGCATACATGTATGGAAAACATGATCGGCCCTTCCGTCGGTGATCGCGAGTCGTCCGTACGTGCAAAACGTAGTGCCCCATCAAGCACGATCAGGGTTCGCCCTTCCGCATGCCCCATCTTGGCGCACGACTGCTCTTACTACGGCTCTTGCTCCTGCCTCTGGGTGGTGGTGCATATGACTGCTGCCTCTGGGCCTTCACCTCTCGCACTGCCCCCGAGATTGCCGTCGCCACGAAGGCCTCGATCGCTGCCTTTCAGCAGGGCTCGATAGCCAAAGATGACGGAGCTTGGGAGGAAAGCAGTGGGAGTGGCGACCCTGGGAGTGGCGTCCCGCCTCCACCTCCACCACCGCCACCGCCACCGCCACCGAACGACAACGAAAAGGTAGCCGCAGAAGTCTTTGCCATCATCATCGGCCTCATTGGTCTCGTCTTGGTCTTCAAAGGCCACATGTTTTTCAGGCTCTTCATCGGGCTGATGACCTGTGTGATCGTGACCGGCGGCGTGGGCGTGCTGCTCTTCGACACGAGCAAGAGCATGGCATGGTGGGCCTGCCCGCTCATCTCGGTGACCTTTGGCATCCTCACGGGCGTGATAGCGTCCTACGCAGTCACACTCGGCCTGGTCCTGTGCGCGACCATCTCGGGCGGGGTGATCGCAGCGCTACCAGTGCGGTTGATCGCGCCCGCGATGCCGGGTAGCCTTCGCCTCACGATCATCATCGTGACCGCCGCAGTCTGCGCGGCCGCCACCATCGCCGTCCTGCACAGGTTCCGCATCCCCATCGACGACGACGAGGACGACGCGGGAAGACCGCTGACGGAAGGCCAGTGGCGGAGCCTGAAGCGGCGAGCGAGAACCATGCGCGACGTGCTCACCGCGTTGGTCACCACTATCATGGGCGCCTTCTTCGTCGTCCACGCCGTCAACCAGTGGTGGCACGATGGCGATGCGGACGACGAGAGCGCGTTGCAGTTCCCGTCGCTACTCAACCCCGCGCAAACGCTGCCTCCTTGCCTGGATCCTCCGAACACAGCCTGCATCGGGCTCGAGGTCCTGGACGCGGCGCTGCTGATCATCGGACTTGCCGTCCAATTCTCCTCATTCTGCCGCAAGCCACGCCGGGCCTCCTCGTCCACCGAGCTCCAATCTACTGGTTCCGGGCACCACTTCGCCGCGCTCCAGGAGCCCCTGGAGCCATCAGCGCCAACGTCACTCACCCAGCCACCCCCCCAAGGAGCTGGCAGCCCCTTGCTCACCCAGCCCCTTGTGCTGAACGAGGTCCAGAGAGCCCAGGCGGCCGAGGTGCAGGCAGAGGAACTCGGGTTGCAGTTCCGTTCCGCCCAAGCGGAGCTCAGAGCGGCGCGTGTAGCAGCCGCAATGGCGGCCGAGCGGGCGGCCGCAGAGGCACGAGCGGCGGCTGAGAGTGCCGCGGCCGAGGCAGCAGCTGCGCAACGATTAGCAGAGGACGCTGCAAGGCGAGCGGGGGAGGCATTCGTAGAGTTCGATCCCCCAGACTCTGAGATTCCCGCTGAGGCTCAACCGGAGAGCATGGTGGCTGCCATGGAAGAGGCTCGCCCGGCATCTGTCACGGCTGAAGCGACAGAGGTGATTCAGCCTCCGGGATGGCGGATACGGGGAGAGGCCACCGAAGACGCTGTACGAGGGCCCCCTCCTCCCCGGGCTCCGCAATGGCGGGACACTCTCCTCGATTAGGCTGCTTGCGAGATGCAGCGCCAAGCAGCGCGAGAGTCGAGACCGTCGAGAGTTCTTTCTCGAAGTTCTTTCTGCATTGAGCATCGAGACATTCGATGCGGCGCATTCAGTATGCGAGCATTCAGCCTGCAGGCAGGCAAAGGGGGCGGAGCTGCATGCGATGTGTCTGTGCGACTGTGCGACTGAATAACCGAACGGGTGTTGTGCGGTTGCAGACGAGATGTGCACGCCGCGCGCTGGCGCTCCCGTCTTCAGTGCATGGCCAGGGAAACGGAACTGTCTTCGGTTTCACCGTGTAAACCTGCGTTGTTAGTACCTCACATGGTTAATACACTCCGAACAGTTAGGCGCCCTACTTTAAAGCCATGAGCTTACACATTCTGAACAGTCTCGAGCCCACGATGCCCAGCCCCAGGCGAGGGCGAAGGCGATGGTGACGACAAGGGGAGGTTTGGAGACAAACGCGGATTCGACAGCTGGGGGGAGGCTTCGAATCCGTCTGAAGGGCAACGGCTCCGTCTGGGGGGCGTCTTTAGACGGCTTCGGTCCACAACTGCGTACGGTCCGGATCTTGGATTCGCCGGCACTGATTCATCAAGAGCCCCCTTGGATTCGTCCAGCTCGTGCGGCCGCCGCTCGCGGCAGCGATGGCCGTGGTGCTGGTGTTCTTGTGCATGATGGCGACGCTGCGGACTGCCATTATGGCGCTCATGTGGATGTCGAGCATGCCTGTCCTCCTGCTGCTGATGATGATCATGATGTTGGTGTTTACGTTGATGATGGTGGTGATGATGACTTGCCCCCGGGCTGCGGGTATGTCGGTGATGCTCTCGCGGACCGGAAGCCTGCTCGGCTGCACGTTCGTCTTGACGAGGATGGGACGAGCGATGACCACTGCGATGGCTTGTTGACGCGCTTGAACTAGAAGAGGCCATAGAAGAGGCATGCCCTAATGAGCTGCCGCTCCGCGAGCTGGCACCCTCCGCGCTGGCGTCCTCGTGCCAACATGCCTTCTGAGCAGGCGAGCACGCACCTCCGGCGGCGGCAGTGGCGGGAGCCGCAGCAGCCGGGGCGGCTGACAACTTGGCACAAGCACGACCACCACCAACGGGCACATTCACCGCCTCTGCCACTGCCACCGCCGCCGCCGCCGCCGCCGCCGCCGCCGCTGCTGCTGCTGCTGGATGTACTACTGCGGGAGGCCAGTCTCCCTCAGTGCGCCAAATCTCACTCTGTGTCCCTGGCCTCCGTTTCAAGCTCCAAGGCACCTCCCGTTGCCTCCGGGTTTCTGTGCGAGCCCTGCAGCAGCGCCAACCAAGCAGAGCAGCCATTGTCACGATCACTCCAGTGCTGATGCTGACGAGGAGGGAGTTGGAAGGCCTAGCCATATCATGCTCCAACTGCTGCTCAAAATGTGCGGGCACTGGCAGTGATGTCGGCGGCGGAGATGGGGACGAAATTGGGGAGTGGGACAGGGGTGGCGTCGATGGTGGTGGTACGGGTGGTGGTGGTAAGGGTGGTGGGGATGGTGGAAGTGGGCTTGGGGGTGGAATTGGAGGCGGAGGAGATGGCGACGGGCTGGGCGGTGGAGGCGAGGGCGAATGTGATGGAGGAGATGGTGATGGTAGGGGCGGGGATGGCAGTGGTGGCGTTGGCGGTGTTGATGGTGGCGGGGGGGAAGGAGACGGCGGTCGCTCCGGAGGCACTGTTTGTGGGGGCTGCGGTGCGGGTGAGGGCAGTACACTTGATGGTCTTGGTGGTCTCGCTGGGGGCAAGAGTGGTGACGGGAGCGTCGGAGGTGGAGGCGAGGGTGGCAGAGAGGGAGGCGGAGGCGGCGGTGGTAGTGAAGGTGGAGGAGGTGTAGGTGGTGCCGAGGGAGACAAGGGTGGTGCTCCTGGCGGTGGCCGCGGAGGCGTGACTGTGTGGACGGTCATCGAGCTAAGGAGCCCTTGCATGAGCTCGCTCTGCGTAAGGCTCGCAACTACTGCCTGTGAGGCAGCCTGTCCCGCGTAACCCTGCATGATGATGGAGGCGCTCATGGCAACAGCCGTCTCCTGTGTCGTGGTTGGAGTAGGGGTGCCCAAAAGGGTGGCTGCCTCCTCACCAATGTGACTTGCGTTCGGGAGCCGTGCAGCGGTGATACACGTCGGCAGCAAGCAGGCCACCTCCACGAGAAAGGTGCGATTGCTGTTGCCGTTTGTGTCCTGCAAATGTCGGCGCTGGCCTGCTAAGGGGCATGTGACTTGATACGGAGGAGTCGGGTACAGCTGTGCAACGACATTGCAGAGTCCCTGCTGGTCGATGATCATGAAAAATGAGAGACTCATGGCGGAGGATGTTTGCAATGTCACGCTGATGTTGGATGTACTGCCTGGCACATTCTGGAGGGCGGCAGTGAAGTTGCCCACAACTGAGTCGGCGCCCTGCGCGAGCAAATCTGCAACGCCCATCTCTGCCTGAATGGTGACCGTGAAGCTGACAGGGGGAGACGGAGGTGGTGGACATGGCGGCGGAGGGGACGGAGGTGATGAGGGCGGCGGAGGCGATGGCGGCGGCGACGGTGGCGGGGGGGACGGCGGTGGTGAGGGAGGCGACGGCGAGGGAGGCGGTGATGGCGGTGGCGGCGACGGTGGCGGCGATGGCGGCGGAGGCGAAGGCGGTGGTGACGGAGGTGGTGGGATTGGCGGCGGCGAGGGAGGCGGCGATGGCGGTCGTGAAGGCGGTGGACTTGGGGGTGGAGGCGAAGGCGGCGGCGGGGAGGGTCGGGGCCGCCGAGGCGGCGACGGCGGTGGTAAGCATCTTCGACCGCAGTCGCCGCAGTCGGTAGAAAAGGGACAATAGTCGAAGGAAGATGGTGTGCCGCC
The DNA here is from genome assembly GCA_001275005.1 of Chrysochromulina tobinii. Classification (NCBI taxonomy): domain Eukaryota; phylum Haptophyta; order Prymnesiales; family Chrysochromulinaceae; genus Chrysochromulina; species Chrysochromulina tobinii. Next base: position 1,100 of record JWZX01002355.1, on the reverse strand, counting down.
GTCGTCGCAGATGTTATCAGCGGCAAACTGGCATGTATTTTCGCACAGGCAACCGTCTGGGGGGGGCAACAAGGGCGGCGAGGGTGGTTGGGATGGCGGCGGCGGAGTTGGCGGCGGGCTCGGAGGTAGTGGCGACGGCGGCGGGCTCGGGGGGGGTGGCGATGGTGGTGGGCTTGGCAGCGGCGATGATGGAGGCGGTGGACTCGGAGGCGGGCTGGGAGGTGGCGGAGGCGGCGGCGACGGCGGCGGTGAGGGTGGGGGTGGCGAGGGCGGCGGGGATGGCGGAGGTGGCGAGGGCGGCGGCGAAGGTGGCGGCGGCGACGGTGGAGGCGAAGGAGGCGGTGGCGACGGTGGTGGAGACGGCGGCGGAGGTAACGGAGGCGGCGATGGCGGAGGCGGCGACGGTGGCGGCGACGGCGGTGGCGGTGAGGGAGGCGGTGAAGGTGGCGGTGGCAGCGGCGGCGGCGAGGGCGGAGGCGGTGATGGTGGGGGCGACGGTGGGGGCGGCGAAGGCGGTGGTGAGGGTGGCGGAGGCGAGGGCGGCGGAGAGGGAGGTGGCGGTGAGGGAGGTGGCGGTAAGGGTGGCGGCGACGGGGGAGGAGGCGATGGTGGTGGCGAAGGTGGAGGCGGCGCCGGTGGAGGCGACGGTGGTGGGGGCGAGGGTGGCGGTGATGGCGGAGGCGGTGAGGGCGGCGGCGAGGGAGGCGGCGGTGAGGGTGGAGGCGGCGATGGCGGAGGTGGACACGGAGGCGGTGGGGTGGGCGGCGGAGGTGACGGTGGCGGAGGGGATGGCTCGGGAGGCAAGGGGCTCGGCGGTGGTGGTGGGCTTGGTGGCGGTGGTGATGGTGGTGGTGAGGGCGGCTGTGAGGGCGGCGGAGGCGAGGGCGGCGGCGATGGCGGTGGCGGGGACGGTGGTGGCGAAGGAGGAGGCGGGGATGGTGGAGGTGAGGGCGGAGGCGGCGACGGCGGCGGCGGCAAGGGCGGTGGCTTTGGTGGCGGGCTGGGCGGTGGGGCGTCGGCGGTGGGGGTGAGGGCGGCGGCAGGCATGGAGACGGCGGAGGTGGGGGCAGCGGAGCTGGGGAGGGTGGTGGAGAAGGAGG
>JWZX01002354.1:0-12986 GCA_001275005.1 Chrysochromulina tobinii | reverse complement strand
CCCACTGACGCGCGCCGATCGGCGCGCGGCCTAGCATCTCACCCGCCGCTCCAGACAGCCACGGTTCTCGCATGCGCGAGAACCCCCACTGTCTTCCCGCTCCAGCTGTTCTTTGTATGGTTATTGAAGAGGTATTGAGTTGGTTTGCCTTTTATTCTTCCCCAATCCCTGACCAGACCGGGCATTCCCAAGCCCCCTCGGCCCGGTCGGGTCAGCGTTGAGGCACCAACTCGTAACCCCCTTGGGTGTGTCATCGCGGCCCGGTCGGGGTGTGGCAGATCTACTACCCCCGGGCGCGCTTGCGCATTGCGGCTCCCTCGGCGTCGCGCTGTGGCAGATAGCGCATTGAACTCGCCTTGATGGCGTCTCGTCGCGGTGCGGCGTGTATTACGTACGCCGCTGCCGTCGAGCCGTCTGCAAATTGGAATGGCTCGTTGCATCGGCCCATGATATCGCTCCACGTGTGACCAGCGCCCCATGCCCAGAAGGAATTGGGTACGCGGACTTTGCTTCCGACGGTGATGTCGAAGCTAATCTGTACTGATGTTCCATCTGTGAGCGTGATCGTTTGAATGGCGGTTGTCGGCGCCGTCGCCGCGGGCTGCTTGGCCTTTCGTTTTGATTTTGCCGCCGGCGCTGCTGCGGATCGCGCCGGCTTCGTAGCCTGTGGTAGTGTCGGGCGTGCGGCCGCCGCCGGCCCTTCCGTCGTCTTACTGGCGCCGCCCTTGGCGCCGCCCTTGTCGCCGTCATGGCCGTCCAGCGCCTCCAGTGCCGCGTCGAGCTCGTCGATAACATATTCTGGCCCGTGTGCGGGGATGTGGTTGACACGCGTGACGTCAATGCTCGTGGTAGTGACTTCCTCTACGGCATCCGCGTATTGATGGCGGTTCGTCTTGGCGTAGAGGCGCATGGCATCTAATGTCTTCCAGCAGACGAGGGCTTGGATTAGGCCGTCGGGGTGGCGGCGTGTGCTGAGGGCGGTGGCGATGGTCACACGTAGCGAGTGCCATGACCGCCGTGCCGCCTCGGCATCACCAACGGCGCATCGCATGAGCTCGTTGAAGTCACGTTGTAGTCCCGATGTCGTCCACGGTAGCTTCCCGCCGTCTGGCGAGAAGGCGGCCCATACGTGTCGCTCCTCGGGTGGGCATGGGTGTTCGAGCTCGTACGCTAACCATGCGGCCGCGAAGTTGAGAGGGTTCGTGCGATCGAGCTTGAACCAGCAATCTCGGTCCCCCCATTCCATGCCGCTGCGGTCGCATTTGCTGGGCCCGCGCCGGCCCCGCAGTAGAGTGCCGTCTGTGACCGAGAGGAGGGTCGCTGCTGTCATCGGCAGCTCGTTGTCTCCCCCTCCGATGAGGACGAAGTGACTGCGCCGCGTGAAGTCTGAGTCGGCCAGGAACGCTCGCGTGGGTTCGTTCGCCCGTACGCCTGTAGCGAGACCGTATGTGAAAGCAGTCCTCAGCGCGTGCCGCTTTGTCGCCGGCCAGCGCAACGCATCGAAGCTGCCTATGGCGGTGCTCAACGTGTTGTTGACGGCATGAAGTTGCGGCAGTGCGAATGGCAATTCGCGGATGGGGACTAAGGACATCTGCCCCCAATTCGTCTTGAAGCGCTCCACCAGGCCTTTAAGGTGTGGTCGAATCGTCTTGAGGTCGATTAGCTCGTGTCCGCTGTCGCGCAGGATTCGCCGCCACGCGAGTACCGGTGCGAGCGAGCTTTCGGGCTTGGCCGTTGTGATGACTTTGCCGTTGTCTCCGATCCGCGCCTTTGAGCGCGGGGCTGCGTTCATGGCGTGGAAGACCACGCAGCGAGCAAATAAGTAGCGTTCTCTCGGATGATCCGCATGAGTGAGTACGAGCGGCCGAAGGAACGCCGTGTCAGCATCTATGCAGAATCGTACTGCCCATCCGACTCCGCTGTTGTCGGCCTTGAGAGTGCCTGCCGGTATGCCGTCCGTGATGAGGGATAGGCTGTCAGTGATCATCTCGTGCACCTTAGCCGGGTCGCCACTGCCGATTGAGTACTCGCTCGTGTCGGCCAGAAGATAATCTTCAAGCTCCTGCATTGCGAGACCGAGAGCGCGTGCCGCTGTCGCCGATGCAGGCATGGGGCGCTTGGGTAGTGAAGTCAGCGTCGAGCGATCCGACCGTTGCGAATATGAACTTGGCACCGGATCCGAGGTCATTGAGCGCACTGCGCACAAGGTTCTCGGCTGTCGCCGCGTCACGGACTCCTGGGATGATTGCAGCGATCCCCGTCGAAAACGCTGTCTGCCATCCAACGTTGAAAAGTGCGGCAAAGGACGCTTCTTCCTCTGAGCCTCTCCGTTGTATCTCCACGATGCAATCGTCCGCATCGTAGAAATAGTCGAGGTTGTCAGGAATGTAAGTGGTTGTCATGCCGCGTGCGATCATGCGGGCTTGCAGTCCGTTTGACATCCCCTGGATGTCACCGACGCCCTTGATGGGGCCGAATGAATAAGGGATCTGGTTGATGAGCTCGGTTTGCTGGCCTCTGTCGGTGGCGTTGTAGCAACCACCTATTGCCGTACGATACTGGCCGAAGACTTTGCCGGATCTGGGCGTGCCCGCTGGGATAAGATCCTTGGTCATGACATGGCCGAACCATGAGGCGGGCGCCGGTGCGTCGAGCGTGATTGTATTCGCCTTCGCAAGTATTTTCGCAGGCGCGGTGTTGGCCGCGCGCGTGAGCGCGACGGCTGCTTCGTTAGACTCCATCTTGCGCGCTGTCAGCCCTCCTGCTTGTTGGAGGTCCATCCATTGCTGCGATGCCCATGCGGCGGTCGGGATCCAGTTCGCTGCTTCGGGCAGTAGGTCGTCCGCTATGACGACCGTGCGCAAGAGGATCCAATCGTGGAGGCGTTGGCTGCATGCCCACGTGCGTGCATCAATCCGCTTCACCCACGGCGTGTGCCCCATGGCTTTTACAATCCAATGATCGGGTGCAAATTGTACTGCATCGTCTGAGTCCAGTACTGCTTTGATCGCGACGTCCGTGGTCGGGGCTCCTTTGTAGGTGACGGTGGAAGTGGTGTTTGGTGCAAGGCCGGCGCTCATTTTCTGTGGCTGATTGTCTGTCTGTTCAAGAGAGAGAGAATGTGCTGTCGCTGGTTCGCGACGGTCACGATGCTTGCGCTCGCCTCGATTTAGTTCTCGCGAGCCTCTGTGGAAGCACCGAAGATCCTTATAAGGTATTCTTTCCCGGTGTGCATGCGAGGAAATTCCGGAGCGCCCCTGGGGGCTCCAGGATTTTCGAGATCGCCCACTGACGCGCGCCGATCGGCGCGCGGCCTAGCATCTCACCCGCCGCTCCAGACAGCCACGGTTCTCGCATGCGCGAGAACCCCCATACTCACAACTCAGTGAGTACCAGGGCCTGCAATGCGTATACTACACGTTCCTGCACGCTCAGGGCGGGGTCCGGTCACGCGTCTGCTTTCCCGCGCCATCTCGTGGGTCGGGGCCGCGCGGCCGGGCCGCCGGCTTTGACCGTCACCGCCCGCACCGGGCGCCGGCGCGGTCGTCAAACGCGGGGCAGGCGCCGCTCGGCGCCAAGCGGGGTCAGGGCGGTTCTTATACGGAAAATTCCGTCCCATTAACTCCGTCTAAGGATCTCAGGTACTTGCCCTCAACCTTGCCCTTGGGTTGCTTCGCCGAACCTGCTGCTCCTGTGTCAAACTCTCAAACATCGAGGAGGACGAAGTCACGCGGTCCGCCGTCAGCACGCACGGTTCGCTGGACGTCGGCGCAAAAGTCTTTCCAGGCCATATTCTCGAACTCGCTACGGACTTCAAGCCAAGACACTCCGTAGTGCGCACTGATCAGCGCAATGACCTCCCTGGTAAGCGGGTGGCGCGTGTGGCCCTTGAGGGTGGCAAAGAACTTCACAGACGCAATGAGCCCAGTCCCCTTGCCGCCAGCTTCCACAAAAAGGGAGCGCAGATTTGCCGAGAATATCTCGCAGTCGCAGCGAATCGCATAGAGGATGGGGTGTAGCTCGGGCGGTGGATCGGCGACTCGATCGACAGTGCAGTCGAGATTGCGAGCTTTCATCATGGTAGACATGACCGCTTCGAGGCCGCGGTCGTTGTTGGCCGAGGCGGGGATGGCGCTCCCTGTCTCCATGTACCGCTCCAGAGCGTAGGTGCCGCGGGCCCGCCCGCGGTCCAGGCCGTGCCCTTGCGCATCGTCGTCGAGGAGTCCTCTTCCAGACGCCACTGCGTAATTGCGAGGCATTCCTCGCGAAGCAGCGTCGAAAATGGGGACTTTTGGTACGAAAGATCAAGTTCTTTCTTTCGTGAATGCATGCACGAAAAGAGGCGACATCCTCACCACGGTCATCGGTCTTCACACGATAATCCGACAACATGTGATTGGTCCCTAGAGGAACCTCGAACACAAAACACAAAACACACGCTTCTGTATGTTCACGTGAGGGTGGGGTGCGTCCCGGTACTAGTTTTCGTTTCACACACGCCGCGAGCTCGCGCATGCTCCGTGTCTCGTATGGGGTCATGTAAGATGTGCGTACTCTGAGCGGGCAATAACAGTGCCGTTCTAGCCCCCCGGTTGTCGCGTGTGTGTCGTGGGTTAACGTTCTCGTTCACTCAGCTCACAGGAGTGACGCTTGATGACGGGCCCGCTGCTCCCGAGACACATCTTTGCCTAGGCCGGGCCGATGATCCCTCTGGCGTGCTGGGGGGGGAGACTGAGGATGGCATTTGTCAATAGAGTTCGGCATGCCGGACGCGATCGGATAGCTCCATAGCATGACCGCTCGCGCCCGTCGCCGCCTTAGCTAGAGACCGGTTTGGTTTCTTTCAGGTTTCTTAACTATCAAGTCGATTACCCCCCCGCAGGATACACACACACAATGAGTGGTCTCTGATCATGAGTTCATGTGCGAACCGACCTCTCTGACCGACTGTCCTAATTTTGCATTCAGCCCGTAGCCACCACCGCAGCACCGTGGAGCCACAATAGCACCAGCCGCGCGACACTGAGGTGACGCATCCGCAACTCCTCCTTGCCTGCCAAACGACATGCATGTATTGGCACAACTGAGACTTGACCTCACAATTCCTCCTGCCAAACGACTGGCACGACTTCTACGAGGGATGCTCCACTCGCATGAGATCCGCTCACCCCGCTCGGCGTGGCGACCTTGCCTTTGGCCGCCCTCACCGGCCAGGCAAAGAGGGGTGGGACCGACTGTCGTGGCTTGCAGCGAGGCGCGTGCCCAGCGAGGAAGGCCGCGTAGCACGTGTGAAGCTTGGGGTTGGGCCAAGCGAAACGCTGATCTCGATCGTACGGATCCGCATGCTCATCATACTTCAACGGACCCTGGCGCTTCAAGCCAGGCTGAATGACCAGCCGCGCGCCAATGCCATGCACGACTTCGTATCCTAAGTCAAACGGAATCCGCGGCACGATGTCACCTCGTACGATGACCCTGCGAAAGTCGCGAGTCAGACGGGCCAACGCTCAGTGCCAGCCCTCGCTGCGCAGTGCCAAAGGCTGCCAAGAAAGGAGGCGCATTCGCCCACCGCAGCGCTCGGAGCCGATTTCGGTGGCGCAGCTCGTCGACGACCTTCTTGAACGCGAGGTTGAACGATCGCGAGGATCCGAAAGTCACACACGTGATGCACTCAGTATGCTTCTTCACCAAACTCGATGAGAGGAGCAGGTCCACCGAGCACAAGGTCGCGAGTGTGCCACCTGCGTGTCGCTCATCGGAGCGCACGTGCTCGTGAGCCGGGACGAACAGGCGCGCGCGCAGGCAATGGGACGCACAGGCGCGCGCGCATGCACTGGGACGCACAGGCGCGGAATCGCGCCACACTCAGCCGCAGTCGGTGAGGGCGTGCGGGGATTGTGCACAGTCTCCCGCCTTCAACACTTACCCATGCTGTGCCCGGTGATGATGAGCTGCGGCCGCTGGCCGCTGGCCGCATGCGAGGAGAGCAGGCGCTCCACAGCCGCCCGCACCCGAGCACGTGGGGACATGCGCGGGTCCGCTCCTTCATTCGCAGGAGGAGTGGAGCCTGACATAGCGCGCGCCGCCAGCTTCTTACGAACGATTGGTCTCTTACGCCCGTCGTACGCCTTCCACATGCCTAGCGAAATGCACGTCTTCCTGGAGTGCTTGAGCCAGTGCATTAGCCGAGGTGGGCCGACAGCCTCAACTGAGCCTCCCTCCTCGTCGATGGGCAGGTGCAGCGGCTGATGGAACTGGTTCGAATTCACGAGAAGCCAGTCTTCGGTGGTCCGCGACCCTCGAAATGCGACGACGATCACAGGCCTCTGGGGATTGTGCGTCAACTCGAGGATGCACACTTGTTTCTCTGTGACTCGTTCGACGTCGATCCACTCCACCACTCGTGCGGCATACTTGCTCTTGAGAATGTGAGCGTACTCACAGCACTTGATGCGCACGAAGCACGTGGCGTCGCCTTCTTTCGGCGCTCGGCCCTCGACTTCAAAAGGAGCCAAACCCGAAAGGAAAGGAGCCGTGTCCTTTTCGACGCAAGTCATCTCTTGAATGTTCTTGGGTTCCAGAGAAAGGAGGTCGTACATGACAAGAACCTCGGACAAACCGGCAAGGGCGGCGACGAAGGCACGATCGGCCAGCAGGTCGTCGTCAGCAGACTCCGCCGCGACCTCGAGCACCTTGGGTGGATACGCCATGCTAGGAAACGAATTACTTGTACAGTACCAGCATTTTCTCGCTCACGCGCTATCGGGCGCCCCCGTGGGCGTTCATACATCTCACACATCGTCAGCAATCACATGCTCTCCTCACCAGAGGAAATGTCGCGTGAAAAAGCGAGCGAGGGACGTGCCCCTTGAGACTGGAGTATCCCGTAGACCGGCACCCTGCCGTGCCAGTTATTATGCGGTTCCGCCTCTTCGGGACTAGAACCGCGTGCAGGACGTGTTACAAGTTCCACTAGATATCCACCTCATCATCTGGCAGGAACTCGAACTCTTGCCGACCCTTGTAGAGTGGACTTTTGCGGGTTGGCTTGCGCTTGGGCCTTTTTGGCTTGAGCTCTGTTGGCTTGAGATCTGTTCGGAAGTCGAGTCCTTTCGTCGGCGGCGGTGATGGCGGCGACGAGCAGCGCCGCCAGCAAACTCGCAAAGCTACGACGACGCTTGCCAGTATACAGGAACACGCTGTGCCGAGGACCCCGAGGTTTAGCAGCGCCCGGGATGGCGCCCACGACAAGAGCACAGATGGCATTTGAGGACCAGGGGACGGTGGTGAGATGGGTGATGGTGAGACGGGCGGGGGTGAGATGGGTGATGGTGAGACGGGCGGCGTTGAGATGGGTGGTGGTGAGACGGGCGGTGTTGAGATGGGTGGTGGTGAGACGGGCGGTGTTGAGATGGGTGATGGTGAGACGGGCGATGGTGAGATGGGTGATGGTGAGAAGGGCGATGTTGAGATGGGCGGTGGTGAGACGGGCGGTGGTGAGATGGGTGGTGGTGAGACGGGCGGTGGTGAGATGGGTGATGGTGAGACGCGCGGTGGCCTCGAGGGCGACGGTGCGCAGGGAAGGGGCGACGGCAATATTGATTGCAGTGGCGATCTCGGTGGCGACTCGAGGCGGTGGCCAAAGACCGCGTGGGCCTCGAGTCGCGCCAGTAATGCATACTCATTCTCAAGGATGTCCATCAGATTCTTCCATCCCTTTGGTGACAGATGGGTCTCATCCTTTGCCGGATAATCGCTGCGAATTTGTGGCAGCTTCGCTGGTGGGGGAAGGCAGCCGAGCCATTGCGCGATTTGGCGGAGGTCGGAACTGAGCGTGGTTATGTGCGTCAGCGCGTACGATTGCTGCTCGAAGCGATCGATGCCGCCACCCTGCCCGATGGTACCCAAATAATATTCGTATCCCGTCGAATAGAAAGTGTTGTCCCGCGTGAAAATCTCGCGCGCGGCGTCAGAGCAAGGGCCCGTGCCGCTGAGCGCCTCCGCAAAGTCATTCACGCGGTCAAAGCATTTGTAGAACGAGACCTCCCAGGGATGGCCTTGTCCTGGGATGGGCGGGTTGTAAAGCTGTGTGTAGCCGCGATACGGATGGCGATAGTTGAACGCCGACACAACTCGATCCAGTGGATCACGTGTCGACATGACTATCTTTTTGCCGAACCCCGTTGGACGATTCATATGCACCGGGCTGACGCTCAAGCACTTGCCGCCGCCCGGCCTTTCTAGGTTGCGCAGCACGGCCTCCACCGTAGAGCCCGCGCATTTGCCTACGTGCAGGAACTGTACCTCGATGCCATGTGTGCCACAAATGTTGGCCGCCAGAAGCAACAACTGCACGGTGAAGCTCCGCCAAGAGCACAGCATCCCTATCCCCGAGCCTCGGGTCGTGGGCTTGACACAATGAAAAAATCATGTTCAAAATGCATCTCATGGCCGTTTCTGGTTTCTGTATGCATACAAGTATGGTATCTTGGTATGCATGCAATCATTAGTTACATGAGAGCGAAAGTTTCAAGATTATTCAATCATCAAGATGATTTATACTCACAAGCAAGCAAACAAGCAAGAAGTCAGCTAAACCACCCGGGCCTGCGTTTCCTCGAGGAGCGTGGCAGGTTGCGAGCCATTCCTCTGTAAGTGTGGTCCGAGCGGTTGCACGCCGATCAGTGCGCCGCGATGACGACTGCTACGGGTGGCCCATAGGCGCGCGTCACGATCGGGCGACACTCCTCACGTTGGGAAGCGTGAGGGCAGCATGTCCCGGTGAGCGTTCGCGGTCTGGGCATACATCCCCTCCTCTCCGCCCACCCTTTCCTACTCTACTGGCTACGAGGGTATTCGGTTGCGCTTGTTTAGGTACTTGTGTTGTTTCGACTAACTAGCCTTGCTTGCTTGATACTCACACAGGAGCAGGTGCATTAGGATGCTCACCCCCTCTGAACTGGGTCCTGATTTAGGTCCTGATCGCGAGCCTCCCCCCTGTGTTGCCAGCCTGTGTGCTGTGAGATAACCGTTCCGCTCGCCCTGCCCTCACCCAGGCGAGTGAGGAGAGAATTCCCCCACCGCAATTCAGGGGTCCCGCCAATGTGTGGGTAGCTTGGTCAGTTACAAATCTCATCAGGGAGGAGGGATCGGAGATGCGTTTATGGTTTAAAGATGCGTGAGATGTGGATTGCAATCGCTGGCACACAGGTATAGTTGGCAAGAAATTGTAACTTTGCTCATATCTTTTTTCACTTGGCATGTGACTTGACTTCTCATGATAATTATATTGTAATTGGATATTGTGGAGGGTGCGGGACCCTGCGGGTCAGGGCGCTTGAGGGCTTGCAGGGGAATTTCTCGACCCAAATCTCCACCGAGTGACACCGACGTCGGTGGACATGAGCGTTCAGAAACTCATTGAAACAATCAAGCTTCAAGAAACTGGAGCCTCCGTGGACATGCGAGGAGCCCGGCATGCATCTGAACGATGATCTTCGCTAAAAATAGATCCGGACGCGTCTCGTCCGTTGGGCCTTTTGCTCACATTTCTCACACATTCGGCTTGCACACCCGGAGAAGCGGACCATGAAGACCTTGCGAACAAAACGAAGCGTGAGTACTAAGGCTCGTCGCAAGCATTTCGAGCTTCTTCCCAGCGCTGAAGCTGCAGCAGCTGATGCTGCTGAAGACGATGATGTTGACGTGGACCGTCAGGTAGACATCAATCAACAGCGGCGTGGCGGTCATCAATCGCCCTCCGGAAAGGGCGATGTAGCGGCGGATGTTCCCGATGGCAACGACCTAGAGGACGTCGAGGGCAAGGACACCGGCCGTCGTGCGTGTGGTGAACCAGCAACGAGCACGTCGTTTGAGGTTGAGGCCGTTGGTGGCAACGACGGCGTGCAAGCTGTTGCGCCCGTGCGCAAGAAAGCTCTATCTGTGCTCATAATCTGCATCGGAGGGATCTTATTGGGAAGCGCGGCGTCGAGGCACGCCCTCTTGCACAGCGCGGAGAAGCGCACCACAATGTTAACTGCGATCGTGGAGCCGTCTTCAGCTGGTGCGAAGGACTCCGTGAATGCCACGAGGACTTTGTTGCCAGCAGCTCCGCCTCCCTTCCCGCCGCCTCTCTTCCCGCCTCCCTTCCCGCCTCCCTTCCCGCCTCCCTTCTCGCCTCCCTTCCCGCCTCCATTCCCGCCTCCCCTCCTGCCGCCGGCGGCGCAACCGCATCCACCGTCACCTGCTCTTCCGCCGCTGGCATCGCCACGTCCGCCTCCGTCACCTCATTGTGTGCGCCAACGTGCATGCACTCTCGCAAACGTCCTGCCACTATTGCCCGTCTTGAGTGACGCGAACCGTGTGACGGAGCACGCATGGCACAGCTACGTGCACACGGTCTATGGATCGCCTCTGCCTGAAGGGCAAGTGATCGACCTCAACACCTTCACGTGGTTCTTCACCGATGGCAACCCCAGCACAGCACGAGCGGGGGCAGTGGAGGATGCTGACGGCAATGCACCCACACAGCTCCTCCGTTCCCCACACCACTGCCTGTCGGTGTGCGAGGCCAAGTATGGCGAACCGACCTACGAAGGGTCACCGTGGGTGTGTAGCCCACGCGGCACGAGCTTTAGCGCGTGCCATGCGCACCTGGCGATCGGTTTCTTCGTCCGACGCTCTGTCTGGTCGGAGCCGTCGGCCTTTAAGCAGTGCAGCCGCATTGAGGTGAGCCACGTACGCTCCACCTTCTATGGCGGTGTTGGAGAGGTGGGCCTCTCGTGGTTCTTCCACACTGTCGGATCGGGCATCTTTCTGGACTGCACCCAGCTGCCCACCAGGGGGCGAACCATCGTCTTTCGTGATCGCCTCGAATTTTCGCGCGTCGAACAGCCATTTGAGAACGACCAGGTCTTCCCATACACATGGATGGGGGCAAACGGCGTGGCCATGATCATCTTCACGCAAGAAGGCTTCAAAAATAACGGGAAAGACGCTCCCCCTCGAGCGGAGATCATCGTCAAGCTCGAGAACAATCGGGCGTCGGAGCTGGCCGGGGGGGATCGCGGCGTCTGCCTGGAAGGCCCGGGCCTCCGAGTGAAGGTATTTGCAGGGTGGCACGGCGCCACGCGCTGCGCGTGCTCGCCGCTGCACAAGGGCGGCAACGACTTCTTGCATTGCGAACATTAATAAGCGAGACTCACTAGGTGACTTTCGACCGAGGTCTCCAGAAGCTGCAGCTGACCCGAGGCTCAGCTCGTACGACGCGGCTCACACCTCATGCGTCTGTACGTACGGTATATTACAGCTTTTGATGATTGATGTGGCCCCGGGTGTGATCTCATTGCCTTCTCATTGCCCATTCGCAATAACAGAAAAAGTGAGAAAAAGTAACCGAGAATCGAACATGAATGATGAAACATCAACGTTCAACCGAACGTACCGCAATCGCGGTTCGAATTCCCCGTCATCCTTCGCGACACACGCGCTCGTCCGCCACGGGCCACCCAGTCCCACTGGCACGTCAACGGAACTTAACAAATTCATAAGGCGTTGGACGCTCGACGATGGTCCGGTCAAAGGCATGTCCCGCACCTCGGTCCTCGCCTCTCCGGTATGCTACCGGTATGCTCAGTGCGCCGAGTACGGGTTGTCCGTCTGGAGCGCGGCTATAGAGCGCATCACGAGTTCGCTGAGCGCCGCGAGCTCGTGCTGAGCCGAGTGCACTTGGTGCGCCTGCAGCTGCGTCCGGGCCGCCTCCAAACCCGGCTTGAGTCGCCGCTCGAGGATGCTCAGCACGGCGCGCCGCTCCTGCTCCTGAGCGTCCACGCGCCGACGCAGTGTGCGCAGCTCTTCGTTGTCCGCGGCACCGGGCGCCGTGCACCCTTGCTCGAGCTCGCGCGCCGCTGCCAGCCGCTCGTTGTGCGTGGCGCGCTCCTCGCTCGCTACCAATCTCAAGCGCAGGCTCGAAGCCTCGCGCTCAAGCGCCGTGACGAGCGCCGCCGTCCTGAGCGCTGCCGTGGCGGCGGCCGCAGCTGCGGCGGCCTCACTGCTGTCGGCGAGGGAGCGAGCCACGCCAGCGAAGACTGTGGGAGTGCTGGCCTCGCTGCCTGTGTCCGCACGGCTCGAGAGTGAGCCACTCGGGGAGGTCCTGCCGCTGTCGCTCCCATCCATGCCCCCGCCGTGCACGCCACCCGTCGGGTATGCATGCACGCCACCCGTCGGGTATGCATGCACGCCACCCGTCGGGTATGCATGCACGCCACCCGTCGGGTATGCATGCACGCCACCCGTCGGCGCCACCACCCGTCGCTCCCATGCATGCACGCCACGCGTCAGGTAGGCTGGCGCCGCCGCCGCCGCCGCCGCCGCCGCTGGTGAAAGCGCACGCACCGTGTCGGACGTCTTGTGTGCCGTTGGCTCATCAAAGGTATGAATATGAATAGTCTTGTGTGCCGTTGGCTCATCAAAGGTATGAATAGTCTTGTGTGCTGTTGGCTCATCAAAGGTACCCAGTAGCAGCTTGGCACGTAGCTGCGCCACTTCCTCTTGCAGCGCAAGGATCGTCGCGTCGCGCTCGCAGCACCTGATGAGGGAGGCGATCATGAGGTCATCACAGGCAATCAAGAGGATCGTCGCGTCGCGCTCGCAGCACCTGATGAGGGAGGCAATCATGAGGTCATCACAGGCAATCAAGAGGATCGTCGCGCTCGCAGCACCTGATGAGGGAGGCAATCATGAGGTCATCACAGGCATTCAAGAGGATCGTCGCGTCGCAGCACCTGATGAGGGAGGCAATCATGAGGTCATCACAGGCAATCAAGAGGATCGTCGCGTCGCGCTCGCAGCACCTGATGAGGGAGGCAATCATGAGGTCATCACAGGCAATCAAGAGGATCGTCGCGCTCGCAGCACCTGATGAGGGAGGCAATCATGAGGTCATCACAGGCAATCAAGAGGATCGTCGCGTCGCAGCACCTGATGAG
>JWZX01002353.1:0-10146 GCA_001275005.1 Chrysochromulina tobinii | reverse complement strand
TGCCCGTGTTGCGCTCTTCTTGAGCCTTTGCGATGGCTTCGTCGACTGCATCTTCTCTAACCTTGAGCTTGGCGGTGGCATCTGCGATTGTCTTGGCGCATATGCGTCGGTCTGCATCGAGGCTAGCCTTGTGCTCGATATTTGACCAATGTAAGTCCGACTTCGCTTTTTCATAGTCGCGCTGCTGTGATAGCATCTGCTGCTGCAAGCGTTTGATATTTGCACTCACCTTCACATCTATGTTTGCTGATGGCAGGCTAAGAGGATACGTGTAGGATGCTGTAGGAAGGCTAAGAGGATACGCAAGCTTGACGTCTCTGTACGTGCCCACGTTTGCCGCGCAGTGGCGAAGGGTGGAGACTGACCAAGCAGCACCCAATCTCCTGGTGCACGCAGCACGACTTTGCGCCTTGACGAGATCGCGAATCTCACCGATGGGTTGTTGGGTCACTTTGCCTGAGGCCAAGCTGTGAACCTCGGCCGCGTCTATCCTGAGCTCGCTCATCTGCTCCTTGATCAACCTAGCGAGCCCGTCGAGCGAAAGATCTGGGGCTGGCTGGCTCATCAAGTCGTTGAGCTTCGCCAGGTTTTCGTGCAGAAGCGCCTCCATCGACTCGAGCGCCCCTCGCAGCACACGCAGCTCGTCCTGGATCAACGCATCGGCGCGGATCGACACGCTTGCCAGCTGACAAACGACAGGCTTCATCTGCATGGCCGCTTCCCGCTCTCCCCCGTCGAGGTGAGCAGCAGCCTCCGCTTCTGTCTGAGCCACCACGACGCCGAGCACCTCCTTCTTGTCACGGCATCGAATCAAGCCCTGCATGCGCACCAGCGGGTCCTCCTCGATCTCAACTTTCGAGATCTCTGTGCTGAGCACATCGAGCGCCTCCGCAATATCGACCACTAGCTCGTCATGGACGGTCCCCCATGCCTGCGCCTCCTCCTCGGCCCTCCGCCGCGTGTCCATAGCCGCTATTGCACCGTCCTTCAACTGGTCGGCATGGGCAGCAGTCCACTTCAGCCGCTCTTCTAACTCCTTGGTGAGCTTCATGATGAAAAGGCCCTGCTGGTTTTTCAAAACAGCACCCAGGCGTTGCTCCTGTTCGTTCAGCGCATTGGAAGCCCTTGTTGCATGATCGAAGGTATTGTCCAAAGACATGTTTGATTTCCTCATGGCGTCCACGTCCTTGTTGATGCGGTCAACAACACCAGAGAGGATGGAACCCGTTTCCTGCAAGATGTTGGTATTTGGCACTCCACTGCTTGAAGCATGACCAACAGCCCGGCATACGCCACTTCGCCATGAAGGCGCGGCGTAAATCTGCGCCATATCGACGGAGCGAACCTCCTCACGCGCTCCTCGAGCTTGAGCCAAGAATGGCAATTGCGAGCGATACGATGGAGATGAGAGTAAGGATAGAGATGGACGATGGAGTGGCAGCGCAGCGCTGGCGGTGGCTGGGCGACGGATCACGGCATTCACACGTGGACTTGCAGAGGGAGCGACGGAGCGAACCTCCTCACGCGCTCCTCGAGCTGGAGCCAAGAATGGCGATTGCGGTGAGGGGCGGAAAGAGGGTGGCGTGTTAGAAGGCGGCGGCGAGGGCGGCGGCGAGGGCGGCGGCGAGGGCGGCGGCAAGGGCGGCGGTGATGTGACCGTGTTCGGGGCTGCAGGCAAACGGTCCACCATTGGCATGCGGTCAGAGTCATAGAGCGCCTCTCGCACGCCCGCGAGCAGCTGGTCACACATCGAGTCCAAACCCTTCTGTAGCGCCTCCATCTGCACGCCTAGCTGCTCGTGGGGCGGGAGCAGCTCGTACGGCATCGCAGCGTCGCTCGAGAGCGCAATCACGTTCAGCTCTGCCGCGCATGCCTCACCGCCACGCAACATCGAGCGAACCGACTTGGAGCGCTCGATGCATCGCCGTCTCATCACCGCCCTGAGCAGGCTCTCCTTCACCTCCAGCAGCGCGGCCTGCCGCTCAGCGCGAGAGAGCAGCGTCGGCGAAACGTACCGTCCGCCTCCCAAGCTCAACTCACCGAGCTCCTCCTCTTTTGTGCATGCCTTCAGTTCATGCTCGCCGCCACGCGTGCGCTCCGCCTGCAGCGCCTTCACCTCGCCCTCGACGCGTTCTAGGTCCGCAAGGTACTGCTCGCGCTGCTTCAGCCATGCAGCAGCTCCGTCGGTTGCGTCGAGATGCGCCTTGCCATCCGTGGTAAGCTGCTCGTTGTAAACCCCCTCCGTGATCGTGCGGTCGATCGCCTCGACCACGCGCAGTGCCGCGAGCGCGGCCACCTCACGCACGTGCCACAGCTCCACCTTCGACTTGGCAAACAACCCGGACGCTGCGTCCTTGAGCATCCCACAGATCGGGTGATCAAGCGCTAGGCAATCCGCACTCAGCGCGTCAGTGTCGACCTCGACACCAAGGCTCTCGCTCAGTGCGCTCTCGCTCTCGCTAAGCACGCCTGTAGCGCTCTCGAGTATCCCTTGCAGCTCACGCATCGCCGCACCACGCAGCTCTTCCAAGTGCTCCCGCAACTCGCCCAGCAGCTCCTCGCGAATGCGCGCAAACTCGACGCTCTCGAGAAGCTTCGGAAGAGGGGGCGGTGAGGCGGTGAGGTCGTCCACAGTCTTAGCGAGGACCAGGTTCAACTGCTGGCCGCCAGCCACGAGCAACTGCAGTGGGCCCATCAGCGAGTCGCTCGACACGCTCGTCTTCGCTGCCTCCGCCCCATCGCTCAGCGTGCCTCGCAGCTGATCGCCAAGCTTCTTCAGCCTCGCAAGTGCAGCGGTACGCCTCGCCCCGAGAGCCGCGTCGTCCGGTACGTCATCGCGGCCATCATTCTCGCCTGTTACTGCCGTCTTGATGCCAACCTTTGCCTTCGGCTTATCGCTTGTGATCTTCGGCATCGACATGCCCAGCTTCCGCATCGAGGCCATACCCAGAGCGCCCAGCACCGAAGAGGTCGCCTTCCCTCGCGTCTGGCCACCGCCCGCGTCGTGCGCAGCCGGCGCAAGCATCTCGATCAGCTCCCTAGACAGGATGTCCGCTGCCTGCCGCGCGGCATCACTTACCTCATGTGCCACCTTCTTGAGATCCCGAGCGTGCGAGGCACATAGGCTGAGTGAGGCCGAGGCGGCGCCCGCCTCCTCCACCTTCTTCATTGCGATCTCGACGATCTCGAGCATCGTCACCGCCTTCGACGCCGCCGTCGCCGCGCGCTCCGTCGCCGCGCCGATCTGCGCAAGAGTGGCGTGAAGCGCACGGCACGCTTCCAGCGCGTCATCCTTAACGGCCGCCACATGTGTGCCCACCGCGTCCGCCAGCCGCTCCATCTGGCGCACGAGCGCACCCTTGAGGCTCTCGGCGACGCCGCGCAGCGTCTCGTGCAGCGTCTCGACGAGCGACTCCATCCACTCGTGCAGCGAGCGCCCATCGAGGCCTCCGAGCAGAAGCTCGATGAGCTGCTTGCCCAAATGCGACAGTGCCGCGAGTGCGGTACCTGCACGGTCGCGCGTCTCACCCAGTGGGTCGCCGAGACCAATGATCGAGACGAGCCCACCCTCGTCGCCCACGCACAGCGCGCGCACCAGATCAATGTCGAGATGGCCGATGCCACGGTCGCTCGAACCGATGAGCGCCTCGGCGACTGCCCATACTACGCTCGCCTTTGCCTCCCAGCGCCCGTTGCTGTACGTCCCGAAGTGGCGATTGTGCAGTGCGAGCAACTCCCGGAACGACACGCCCGCCGTCGCCGCCAACTTACGATCGCAGCCGAGGGAGTCGATGAGCACCATCTCCTCGTAGCATGGCTTCGCGAAGTGGCGGCGCGCAGCGCTGCTGCCCAGCTTCAGCAGCTCCATTGTACCCCGCAGCACCTCCTCGTCCAATTTCCACAAGGCAAATGATCGCACCACCCCGACGAGCACTCGCCCGCCCGCCATCGCCACACGCTGATTCTCGCCTTTGACTGGCAGGCAGACGACACCCGCCTCGAGCTGCGTGAGCTGCAGCCCGAGGAGCGAGAGCGAGACCACGGGCCGATCAGGGCACCTTGAGCATGCCGTTGCCCTCCGCGCGCGCTGCACGAGTGTAAGCAGCGCCTGCTGCTTTTCGGGGCTTGCGCCCACGCGCCACAGCACACTCAGCAGCCGATTGGCGGCCATTGCGAGGCACACTGCGCGCGCATACAGCTGCGGGCGCCCAGCGCTCGCTTCCAGCGCCTCGAGGAGCTCGCTCAGCGCGCTCGCGCAGTCGTCCTGCTCAAGCGGCGTCGACGAGTTGAACTTGCGCGCAACCTCGTCCGCATGGCGCACGAGCTTTGAGAGAATCTTCCTGACCTCAGCGAGCTTACGCGGTGCCACACATGCCGGAGTCTCCCGTGCTGCGCTCGCCAGCTTGCGGAGCCCGTCGAGGCTCGCCTCGTACACGTCGCCCATACGGCCCTGAACCAGGCCCCTCTTTTCTCATCAGTCTTGGCAAGGTATTTTGGATTATTAATTTTATTTCTAGTGTTTTTATCAGTTCAGTTCAGTTCAGTTCAGTTCAGTGCAATCATTGTGAATGGGGGCTCCCATGCCGAGCGTGAGAGCCCCAGGTAAACTTGGTCGCGTGTTTGACTTGAATTGCTGTTCATAAGAGCTACACAAGCAGCCTGGTGAGCGCTACAACCCAGGATCAGCAAGATCCAGCCCAAACGACCCGAAACCCAGTTGCACGGGCGAAAGAGTTGCTGTGCAAGGGTTGCTGTGCACCAGCTCAGCCGAGCATCGCGTGCCGAAGCTGCAGCGCGGCGCGAGCAATGCAATGGCCTTGGAAACCCTTCCCCCTCTGGCCCTGCAAGGTGCCCATGACAGGTTGACAGCGTTATTGCAAGCCCTGTACGAGCGCGGTGGAGCGCCATTTCATAGCGGCAGTGGCCAGCGGCAGTCCCTCGCAACCCTAGGCGTTGTCGCGGTGTCCTAGATAGGAACACATGTGGCTGCTGCGAACAGCGGTCCTATTGGTACCTATGGTTTACTATCGGGGTAGGAGATGCATCGATCTGGCATCGACGCTGGATCGACGCCTTCTCTTCCCCCAGCTTCCCGGTGTTAATACGAGTTTTTGTGTTAGCACGGGCTGTGTCGGCCACGCCTCCGTCCATTGCGATTGCGGCCCCCGTGCTTGGGGGTCCGGAGAGCGTGCGCGTTGTGTGTTTCACAGCCAATGTTTCACAGCCGCAGCATGCCGCAGCAACACGGTTTATGCGGCCGCAAGCTTTGGCGACGGCGCTAGGCGCTCCCGACCGCTCGTTTGCGATGCGCTCCGTGCCGGCATCGGGTGACTGCTTCTACGATGCCATGCATCTGGCGCTGCCGCCGAGCGGTCGGCCGGACGCGCTGGCCGACGCCGGCGCGATGCGAGACACGGTCGCCGAGAGCATCACGGGGGAGATCCTGGCGCTCATGCGCATGTATGCCGAGGCGGGTGTTGAGGGCTTCGAGTGGCTCACCAACCACCGCGCGCCCACAACCCTCGAGGAGGTGCGCGCCTTTGCGCGACGCAGAGGAACGGACACGGGCGCCGGTCAGTGCCTTTGGGCCGACGAGCATGCGCTGCAGGTGGTCGCGTCGCTCGCCAATGTGCGCCTCCTGGTGTACGACGAGCAGGCACCTGCGCCCGGCAGCCGCAGTGGCCGCGCGCGTGGCGAGGCGGGCGGGGCCGCCGACGCACGCTTCGTGAGCGTGGGCGACGTGCCTTCTGGCCGCGTCGTCATTCTGCACCGCTCTCGACGACAGCACTACTCCCCAGTCTTCCTCGACGGCAAGGGCGTCCTGGAGGTGAGCGAGCTGCCGCCCACCACGCGCGCGCGCTGGCCAGGGCTCGGGCGAGAGGAAGCAGCTTCCAGCGCGCCCAAAGGCGATGACGATGGCAAGAAGCGCAAACGGTCCTGACGAAACGTGTCTGAGATTGAAGTGATTTAGTCAGTTTGCCTTATACCGTGTTGACGACACCGTTCGCCTCCGTGCGCTGCAATTATGCACCGCGGCATATTTCAATTCGAACCGCGACGCACGCCTTTGTCAAAGACTCAAAGTTGACAGGCGAGGGGCGACCTATCTCACAAACCACAATGTGGCCGATCGAATCAGGACTGTAGCTCAACAAAGAAGGCTTGCTGGGGCGCGTCTCCTAGTCCCTCGCTCTGCAGGGTCGCACTCTCGTCGGCAGGCCGCACGAAGCGTCGGCGCGGGTAGCTCGTGGTGAGCGCGAACTCACGGCCAGCAGGCACCGCCGCTTCGGTAGCCCGCGCATCGACGAGCCAAAAGAGAGCGAGGAGTGGCGCCGTCGAAGGCAAGCGAGCCGTGCAACGGCTGCCGTCCGGGAGACGCGCGACGCAGTCGATCCACTTCGGAGGGGGCGCACCAGCTAGCTGAGGTGGCTGTGCAGCCGCCCCTCCAGCCGCGTCCGAGGCAAGCTCCACTGTCGACAGGGCAGCTGTCGACGCTTGTCGCCGATTCGATGCGACTGACGCCGCGTGCGACGCCGCCGCCTGCGCGGCGTGCGCCTCGGCGGCGGTGGCCGCTGCGGCTGCTGCACGCGCAGCCTCCGCCCGCGCCGCGGCTGCTTCGCGTTGCCGCGCCTCCGCCTCTTTTGCCGCCTCAGCGACAACCGACGGCGCAAACTCTATCTCCACGTCAGCATCGACAAAGCAAGCTGCCTCCACTGACACTCCCTTCTCCACGCGCAGTGGCGCGTCGCTAAGCGCGTCGCCGCCGCCACCGCTGCCGCCGGAGGCGCTTGCGGCGTCTGCCGGCACGCCACAGCGCGTGCCGGGCAGCCCGCGTACAGCGATCACGTCGAGCTGATGGCGCCCGTTATGGCGCCCGGGGCCGCCACCGCCGTGGCTGCTGAGGTCGAGCGAGATGGCTCGCCCCCTCGAAATGGCCGGGAAACGGTTGATGAGCTCGGTGAGCGTGGCGCGCACGTCGGATCCAGCGGCGGCCAGCTCGGCGGCAAACTCGTCCGTGTGCGGGCGCAGCTGCAGGTAGCATGCCTTGGGCAGGGAAATGACCTGCAGCGAGCACTCCGGCGCCATCGGGTCGAGTAAGAGGGCGCCGCGCACCCAGCGCGGCACGAAGGCAACGGCCACGGGACCGACGCGGTCAAAGACACGCGGCAGCTGCTGCTCGCGGATCAGCGGGCCGGCGACCTTTGCCAGCATGCTGGCCGTCTCCTCGTCTGGGATGAACTCAGCGACGCCCACGTAGCACGTGCTCTGAGCGCCCTCGCTGCCCACGAGCCGCAGTAGCAACGTTGCCGGAAGCTCGCCAAGGTGGGAGGCGATGGCTGTCAGGCACGAGTGCGGCAGCAAGATGCGCCCGGTTGCATCCAGGTCGGCTCGGCCGACCGCTGCGGCGGCGTAGACCCTGAATTTGCACTTGAACCCCGATACGACCTTGACGACTGGTTCATCCAGAACCTCGGGCACGGGAAGTGGCGGCGGGGGTTGCGCGTGCTGGCGTGAGAGCTCCAGCGCGCGTTGGATGTCCGCGTCGAAGTCGTCGTCGTCGTCCATGTTTGCACGAGTCCATGTTCATCATGAATACATCCCACATTCACAACAACACGTAACATCGCAACAAATACGTGAAGAATTCATTCCGCAACATAATCGTCGCGTTCACAGCGTTGCGCGACAACATTCCCAATTTCACAGCAGCAGCAGAATTCCCAATTTCTGCGGATCGCCACGAGGTGTTGAGGCCCTGTAGGGGCGCCGACACTCGGCGACGACCATCCCCAGCATCGATGGCCCCAAAGCGTCGATGGCAGTGCCGCATCAACCGCAAGCCCATCGTATACTTTCATGTCGATTTTATCAACATTCCTACCATCGACACTATTGCCCAGGTGTGGTCTTGCGCGTTCACGCTACGCGGCTGGACAAGCGGGCTCAAGGGTGCTCGAACATGTGTGCACAGGTTCCTCGAACGTGTTGTGCACCCCTTGTCTCGATGCCGCCACGGCTTTGGCTGGGTCCCGGCACCTCTTTGCCTCCCACCGCTCTGAGCTCGCAGACTCACCCCGGCGTCTATGCGATGGCAGGGATGAGCGACGAAGACTGCCCACAAAACGACCTGAACGACGAGCGCTGGCAAGATGAGCGGCTCACCCGGAAAACCATGCTTGAAGACTGGGAGCCGCGCCTGCAGATCAGCAACTTGATCACAACTGACAAGTGGACGATGAAGCGCAAGTGGATGACGAGTGCCGAGGAAGAAATGGAGTTCAAGTGGACTATCACAGGCACTTTTCTGGAGCAGCTTGAGATCCACTCGTTTCCGCGCGACATGCAGGTCCTTCAGATCAAGATTACATCGACGAAGCCACAGTTCATCATTCGGCATGAGCTCGCCGGCGCAGAGCTCTCCGGCAAGGTTGAGGACTCTGAGCGGTTGCCAGCGCTCCTCGACGAGCTTGCGGATCTACAACAGCGCGAGCTTGCCATCGATTCGGATCACCTCAGTGCTCCTGAGGTGTCGCGGAAAGAAGCGCTGCTCGCGTGGCGCAAACACGATGTTCGCGTGCAGCGCGTGCTGCGCCTGGCGCCGCACTATGAGGTACGGCAGCGGACGGTCTCGAACGGCTGATGACTCCTGATGACTGTCATTCCGTGATCTCAACGGCAGCGGACGGTCTCGAACGGCGACGCGGCGATGTGCATCTCCCGAATCTCCCCGTGTATCTACCGAATCTCCCTGTGCATCTCCCGAATCTCCCCGTGCATCTCCCGAATCTCCCCGTTCGCGCGCGCGCCTGACTGCGTGGCTCGCGTGCTTGGCAGGTGGTAGACGAAGATCCGTTGCTCTGGAGGATGAACGGGCTAGACGACAAGGACAAGGATGCGATCCACAAGTGCTTCAACGTGGTCCAACGCGACAACATTGGTATGTCAAACGTGTGGTACCTCTGCAAAGGCGTGCGCATGCGCAGCTTCCACACGAGGAGCGTCGCCTCGGGCTCCGGTACAATCTACCCGTGCCTGAACATCTCGCTTCTTGCGACTCGCCGTCCAGAGTTCTACTTGTGGAACATCGAGGTTCCTATGTTCGTCTTGACCAGCTTGATTGGCTTGACGTGGGCTATCGCGCCTGAGGAGGTCGGAGATCGAATCTCGGTTTCGTTGACGCTGGTCCTGACCGCCGTGGCGTACAAGCTCACTGTCGCACAGAGCATTCCTCAGGTCGCGTACTTGACGCTCCTGGACAAGTACGTCTCGCTGTGCTTCATCTTCATGGTCGTTGCGACCGTTGAGAACGCCTTGTTGCCTTCCCTCGTACAGCATGGCGCTGATCGCGCCCTCACCGACGTCGTCTGCTTGAGAATCTGGGGCAGTGGCTGGCTGGCTTGCTGCGCATGGTACGTGGTCACGGCCATGAGGCTACAAAACAAGCGCTGGCGTGCGATGCAGGACTACGATTTGCAGAACTCGCTCTCGCATGGGGAAGGGCTTGGAACCGGCACAATGAGTGAGAGCCAGATGCAATCCCAGGGGTACATGAGATTATTCGAGGCGTAGAGCCGCGGCTCACGGCCAGTACGGGTAGACACACAAAAGTTCCTGGCCGACTCAAGATTTTCCAATTTCGAAACCGCCTTTCTTGAAACCGCCTCCCGCAACTCCACCTCTCCAACCGTCGCGGCACAGTGTTCGCGTGACGTTGGAAGACTCTCTACCGGCCATGCCGACCCTCTCTTGCCACGACCCGGCCGCCCTCAACTACCAACGGCCATCTTCAGGCCACGTCTCCGCTCCATGGGCGTGCCAGTACGCCTACATTGGCTGCACCGACTCGCTCGCGAGCAACTACGTCCCGTGGGCCACCGCTGACGCTCCCGCACTCTGCCAGTATGGCGGCTGCACCGATGCGGCGGCGGTCAACTTCGATCGCCGAGCAACCTTCAATGACGGGACGTGCGTGTACCCAAGATATGGCTGCATGGACCCGAGCGCAGCCACGTTCCATCCGCGCTACGACGCCAGCTGCGCCTTTGCGTTACCTCCTCCGTCGCTTCCGCCGGTGCCGCCGCCGCCCTCGCCACCTTCACCCTCGCCGCCGCCCTCGCACCCGCCCTCGCCCCCGCCGCCCCAGCC
>JWZX01002352.1:0-32488 GCA_001275005.1 Chrysochromulina tobinii | reverse complement strand
CCCCTGCCGTTGGCTCGCGCGCTGCCCCTGCCACTGCCGCAGCTCCTCGAGCTCACGCGAGACCGCCTCGTCGAGCATCTCCCGGTCACGCGCAGCGGCGTCGCGGAGCTCACGCAGCTCGCGCAGCTCGTCGGAGACCGTGCGGTCCGCGCGCCTCGGGTTGACGCGCTCCGCAGTCGCCACGCTCTTCAGCTGCCGGAGCTCCGCTTGTATCTGCTGCTCACGCTGCCTCTCGAACTCTGCCGCGCGCTCGCGCGCCTTTTGCGCCTCCGCTTCGTCCTCTCGCTGCAGATCGTGCCAGCGCGCGACCGCCGCGAGCTCGAGCTGCGCGAGCTCCTCGTCGTTCAGCCGGTGCCCCTTGGCGAGCCGTTCCTTGAGCACGGCGACCTGGTCGACCTCCTTCTTCTTCGGCGGCGCCTTCTTCTCAACGGGCTGCAGCCGGCGGCCCATCGAATCAACGAGCGGCGCCGAGGCCGAGGACGAGGGCCGGCTCCGCGTGGCCGACGGCGTTCGGCTGCGCGCGGGCGCGGAGTTGGGCGGGGTCGGCGCGGGTGGCATGAGCAATCGAACAAAAAGTGAATTTCGATTCCGCAAACGCCCGTGAAGGCTTTACATTTCAGTGCCAAAACCGGCTGCTCGCATTTTATGTGACGCATCAGTTGTCGTGGCATACTTTGCTCGTCTTTTGCTCCCTCCGCACGCATTTCCACAAATCGAGCTCCACATGGACGACCGGCTTCGAGCGCACCTGGCGTCGCTGCCCGCGCTGCTGAGCTCCGATTGTTCCGATCGCAACGTTTTCCAACGCGCATCGGACGTTGCCGCGCGCCTTGCGGTCGAAGCTGGCTTCCGCGAACGATTGCAAAGGGATGAGTTTGGACTGGACACCGCAACACGAGGCAGACTTACCAGAGCCGGGAAGCGTCTCGCGCGGCTCCGCATCGAGGAGCACATACGCACGGAGACGAGTCGAGACACCATCGCACGAGGTCGCGCGACGTTGGGCGCCGCACGGCTCTCATTTGAATTCACGTCTGATGACAAGAACGCCACCTTCATCCTCAAGGGTTCCTGTCGCTCGAGCCGTGCGCACGCCCCGGTGCTACTGGTGCGTGTCGATGCGAAACGCGGGCAGTGCACGGACGAGCGATCTCGCGCCGGTAGCAAAGTGCGCATCAATCTCGCCGCGCTTGAGATCCTCGAGGCCAAGATCTCATCCGGCCTGGAGCCTCTCCATTTGTGCCATCTCCTCGTCGGGTACTTGCCCGAGATGCATGATGAGGAGTGGGAAATCCACGAGCGGCTCAACGATGCAATCACTTGTCCGCCAAAGACCATCGTGGGCTCGCAGTGGTGGCGTCGGCATTGGTGGCGACGCGTCACTGGGGAGGCTCGGCGGCGCAGGCGCAGCTGACTTGCAGCTTTCACGAGCTCTGACGCCTGGTACGCGGAAAGACGATACGAGTCCACCTAAAATACAAAAGTTCGCGAGGTGCTCGCCTTTTCCAAGTGACACGTCCCTACAAGTAGAACTATGGCGTCAATGGCGACGAAAGCCGAAAAAGCCGACATGACGTACCAGCAGCGCATCTCGCTCACTGTGAACGAGCAGCTCAAACGCCACGAGGCCAACGAGCTCTTCCGCACTGGCAACATCTCAGACGCAGTCGTCGCTTACGAGGCTGCGCTCGCAGAGGCCGTCCTGGATGAGAATCGGCTACCGCTGCTCTCCAACCTCGGCCTCTGCCACCTCAAGCTCGCCGCCGCCGAGGTGGGTGCACACTTCACACGCGACGACTGCGAGATCCTCAACCAAGAGCTTGCGGCGGCCCGTACGCGCCTCCTCGAAGGCCTCTCCCTCGGCTCGGCCTGCTTCTCAGCGCCCGTGCTCGCCGCCAAGGTGGCCGGGCGTCTGCTCGAGGCATGTCACCGCGCCGGCGACACGGCCGGCGAGCGGGCGGCGGTGGCCGAGTGCCGCTTCTATGTGAGCGTGGCAATCGAGCGTGGCCTGAAACCACCGGCTGTCGAGCTGCTGCCAGACCCACCCGAGCCGGCGGCGGTTGGCGCTCTGCTCTCGGCTATCGGTCAGTGCGAGGATGCTGAGCCTGAGAGCGAGGACATGCGCGCGGTGCGCGAGGCGCTGCGGCACGCGAATGGCGAGGCGCTCGACGAGCACCGCATGAACGCCCTCTGCCTCGCCGTCCACATCTCATGCCTACGACCGGAACGGATCTCGACGAAACTCGTTCAAACGATCCTATTCACAGGCGCTCCCGTAGACGCACGGCACGAGACGGGGCGGACGGCGCTCATGCTCGCGGCGAATCAGGGGCGCCTGGACCTCTGCACACTCCTTCTCGACGCCGGCGCGCGCGCCGACGCCATCGATGCGGAGGGTCGAACGGCTTTGCATGCATGCTGCATCGACCTGGCTCTGGCCGCGGCGCGCGTCGAGGAAGGATTCAAATGTGACCCGGCGGGTGTGGCCGCGCTGCTGCTGGCCCGAGGCGCTCCGGCCGAGGCGCGTGCCGTCGACGGCAGCACCGCGCGCACGCTCTGTGAGAGTCATCGTTGCGACGCGCCTTGTGCTGAGGAGGTGCTGAAGCTGCTCCACAGTTAAAGAGATCGGATAATGAAGACGCCGCTTGTTCATGCCCGGGTTCTGTCAGGAGTGGCGATCACGCCGCGCGATCTGTGTTCCTGAGACCCTCGTGTACCAGCAGGCCAAACCTGAGGTGGTGGGACGCTGGGACCCAGGACTTGAGAAAAAGCGGTCACCTCAATCATGGACGCGGTGCTCGCTCCTCAGGCGACCATGGATGCGACCGGATGGGTGAGACCGATCGATTTCAACGTGATCAATCCCGAGCTCAGCATGCTGTGCTCGTGCGGCGCACGTCAGGCAACTTGCCATGCCTCCAGTGGCAGCAGCTGGACGACGCGTGAAGCTCGTGTGCAGCGCGGCTGGCCAGATGTTGGCCCGCCGCAAAATATCGTTCGGCTGCTCAGCATGGATACCCCGCCGCCGCGCGAGTGGGAAGCGCAGCTGTCCGTACAGCCCCGCACATCCGGCGAGCAGGCTGGGCTGTATGCTTACGCAGACGAGCGCTCGTGGGTGAAGTTGGTCATTGAGGGTCAGGCGGACGGCGGAGTCAGTCTCGTCTTTGCTTCTCAGCACGCTGCGGTGCCCTTTGTCGCGGGAAAACTGCCGCTGCCCGACTACCGCGGCAGCTGCTGGCTGCGACTGACCGCGGACGACGCCGGAGGGGTGGTGGCTAGCTATCGGCTGACAGGTGGCAGCTGGGCGATGGTGCCTCGAGGGCTTGGCTGGCTGAACGCCCACGAGAACGCTCACGAGCTCGAGCACGCTCGCGCCGAGCAGGCCGTCGCCGAGGACGCGACCAACGGCCGGCTGGTGTTGGGCGATCCTCGAGGAAGGTTGCGCGCCTTTTGTAGACTCCCTGAGACGGATTGGACCGCAGCGCTCGTGACAGAGCAGTTTGGCGTGCCCTGCCCGGTGCACTTTGCGCACCTGGCCGTCACGGGAGCGACGCCGCGACCGAGAGACTTGCGGCGGGCCAAACGGGACGCCCTCCGAAACGACTATTCGACGCTAGACGTCTGAGCCGGCCGCCGAAGGCCGCCGGTGCGCGTAAGGGTGTATCATCCCCCGCCCGGCTACCTAAGCCCCCCCCGGCGGCCTTGAGCGGCGCCGCGCGAGGCCACGCGCTCACGGCTGCCGGCCGCGCGGGGGGGGCGGCGAGCCGGTCGAACATAAGTCGACGCAGTCCGCGAGGCGTCCCGCGCGTCGCTCACAATCGAATTACGGTGCGCGAATTGGCGTCTCAATAGTCAATAGACACGTTGATGTCTAGTCGTATAACAATGAGAGACTTGAGCTCACGGCACCACGAGAGATACTGTGCGTGTTTATGTTCATATCATTCCAGATCACTCAAGCCTAGACTTGATGACTGTGGTGTCTGGTCTCTGTGGAGACCTCTAGGGGAGACTCGTCTGAGTTTGTACATGATGCACATCGAGAGTCTCACCCCGTGGCGGCGCATGAAGTTGAGGGGAGTCAACTGCCCGATACCTGATCCAAGTCGTCCATCCAGTCTGGATTGCGACTCACGAAGGCGTTCTGGCGCCGCAGCAGCGGGGGCCGCTTCTGCGCGGCCCATGACGAATGCGCATCTGAGGCAGGAGGGGCGCTCATCGCTGGCGGCCCAGGAATCGTCGCCGCCGGTTCGGGACCCCTGGCAACAGAGAGTGAACGGTACACAGGAACGTCGTCATCAATAGGGTTTTCATCTCCCAGGCTCATCCCCCGCTCGAAGTGCATTTCCTCCCCCACGTCGGCGAAGGCGTCGCTGCCCACGGCAAAGTCGCCCGCTGCCAGCAGTAGCCCGCCACGGGCCTGGTGCTGCTCAAAGGCAGCGCGCTCGCTGCGCAACCAATCCAGATGACTTTCGAGCGCTGCGCTCGATCTGGTGGTGGGATTCTCCATGCCAACCGCGTTGTCAAAGCAAGCGGGTGGGGTCTCCGACGCAAGCGCTTGCTTTCACCAATTTCCCACACGAAAACGTTGGACAATTGCTGTCTCGTTAATTATTGCGCGTGAGTTTCCGAGAACTTCCCATTTTCCCATGTTGTCCAAAAATAAAACATCATGAAAATGAATTCGTTGAATTCGTAATAAAGCATGTGGCCAGACCGCCAGGGGGCGGGAGGGGCGCGCCTCTCACCACCCGCTGCTCACGCGCTCTCCGCCGCGGCTGCGCGAGAGGTGTCTATTGAGACAAGAGCGCCAAAAGGTCGCACAGGACCAGTTCACAGGACCAGTTCACAGGACCAGTTCACAGGACCAGTTCAGGAGAGCGAACCCTCTTCAGCCCAGCGGCTTGGGGTTGGGCGAGAAGACGTGCTTGGGCGACTGAGGCCCACGCAGCTCTTTCCCCAGCTCGCGCACCTGAGGAGGGGGGAATCAAGATTGGTCATCAGCGGTCATCAGCGGTCATCCTCGGTCATCCTCGGTCATCCTCGGTCATCATCGGTCATCAGTGGCCATCAGAGGTCATCAGAGGTCATCAGAGGTCATCAGAGGTCATCAGAGGTCATCAGAGGTCATCAGAGGTCATCAGAGGTCATCACGCACATTGACGGGCTTCGGCTTCGGCCGCGCCGAGAAGGAGAGCTGGTACATGCCGATCAGGACGAGACCGAGCACGGCCGAGAGCGCGAGGATGCTCGCATCCACCGACGGCAGCGGCAGAGTAGGCAGCTCGAGCTCGAGGAATGGGAGCGCCGTCTCGGGCAGCACGTGCGCCATGGCCGCGCGGGCCGCTGTGCCGACCGACCGCCAGTCGAATCGGTCGCCGAGGGTCGTGACGTCGCTTGGCGCCGTCTCGAGCGCCGTCGCGCCGTCTCGAGCACCGGCCTCGGCGTTAGCGGCAGCGGCATGGCCGTTGGTGGCGTCGGCTCCCCTAGCGGGGACGGCGGCGGCCTCGGCGCCGGTGTACGAGGCGGCAGCGAAGGTGGCGGAGGCGCTGCGGATGACCTCCCAGCCACCAGCAGCGCCCAAGGGGTGCGCGAGGGACAGAGGAATGAACGCGTGCGCGGCGAGGCTACTGGATGCATTGGGCAATGCAGCGACTGCATCCAAAATGGCCAGCGGAGGGAGAGTTTCCATGTCCGCCTCCTCCGCCTCCTCCGCCTCCTCGGCCGCCGCGAAGTCGGTGTGGTTCGTCAAGTCGGTGTGGTTCGTCAAGTCGGTGTGGTTCGTCAAGTCGGTGTGGTTCGCCGCGCGGGCAGCGTCGTCGTCGCCGTCCTCGCCACGCATCCGCTCCCGCCACGCGCCAACGGCTGAAACGACCACGCAGCTTCGTCCGATGCGCTTGACGCGTACCTGTGGGGAGAGGGCGTCGTGGTGAGCATTTGCATGCAGTGAAACGGTCACGCAGCTTCGTCCGATGCGCTTGACGCGTACCGCTCCAGCATGCAAGCTCCCCAGCTTCAGCCAGCCGGAGGGGAGCGCCGTACCGAGCAGCGCGCGCCCGAGGCTATCGAACGCTCGGGCACAGAGGACCGTTGGCAAGTGCGCGTGGAGCATGCCATCGAATGCAATCGCGCCTGCGGCCAGACCGCCGCCGCCGCCGCCGCCGCCGCCGAGGTCGGTGCCGTCGGTGCCGTCGCTGATGGCATACGCCCAGCCAAGCTGGGCAACGGCGACGACTTCCATATGGAGACGCAGCGACTGCACGACGGGCGCCTCCTCGGGATCGCCCACGACGGCGCGCGTCGTCGCGAGCACGCACAGCGGACCGAGGCGATCGCCGCTGTGCAGGGTGGAGCCCTCGACGTGCGCGGCGCCGTCCCGAGCGTCCTCATCGGCGCCGTCCCGAGCGCCCTCGCCGGCGCCGCCGGCGCACAGGGAGAACGAGAGCGCGCGCGCCGTACCGAGCGCAGCGCTGGCGGCCGCGAGGGGAAGCGCCGTACCGGGCGGCACGAGGAGTGGCGCCGTACCGAGCGCTGCGCTTGCGATCGACGGGCTGAGAAGGGTCACGAGGGGTCGGAGCACGTTCACGCGAAGGGACGCCTCGTGCCTCGCCTCGTGCCTCGCCTCGTCGCCACTGGCCGGCCTCCGCATGTGCACACGCAGCGTGACCGTACCCTCGCTGAGCGCGACGAGGCGCACGGCGAAGGCAGAGGCAGCCATGGGCTCCACACGAAGCACGGCCGACGACGACGCGCCGTCGTGGGCGCCGTCGACGAGCGACCATTCAAACGTAGCGGTGGCGAGAAGGGCGGCGTCCGGTGGCTGCGCGACACCCGAGGCGGCATGCAGCGCGTAACACACGACCGACGCGCCCACGAGCACGCTCGTCGACGGGCACACCAGCGCCAGACTGCCCACGCGTACCCGCACCGACGCTGTGCTTGCGCACGTCGCCAGCGGGCTGCGGGGGCGCTCGCCACGGCGCGTGGACCCCGAGGCGACCCCACCGGCTGACGAAACTGACGAAACTGACGAAGCTGACGAAACTGCTGAAACTGCCGAAACTGCCGAAACTGACGAAACGTCGTCGAGGCGTCTCGCGTCGCTTGGCGGCTCTACGCGTAGGGCGAGGCGCACGAGGCCGGAGCGCACGCCTCGGAGGGAGAGCATTCGATTTGGCTGCAGGGGGGCGAGGCCGTCCGCCGCCGCGTCCGCCGCCGCCTCCGCAATCTCAATCGCAATCTGGGCGTCGGCGTCCTCGGCGGTGGGCGTCGCGCTGACATGGGCGCCCCGCCACGCCCCAACGAGCGGATGCGCTGCCGTCTCGCCCACCTGTATAGCGAGGCTGCCGCCCTCGGCATCGACGCGAAGCACGTCGCCGCAGGTGACGTGAAGTCCCACTTCGAGGGGAGGCAGTCCGACGGAATAGTTGAGCAGCAGCTTGGCCATTTGCACGTGAGGCCGGCGGCAGCGCACCTGAGGACGAGGGAAATGGCGCCGTTGTGAGCACTTGCATGCTAGGCAGCAGCTTGGCCACTTGCGCGTGACGCCGGCGGCAGCGCACCTCAAAATGAAGCCCCCAGCTCACGAGGTTGACAATCTCGCCGACGACGAGATTGTCGGCCTGGCCGGCCGCTGGTTCGAAGACGGGGTTGTGCGCGAGCGCGGCGGCACGCACGGTGGGTGGCAAGGGGAGGAGCGGCACGTACGAGAACGGCGCGTCGTCGTCGCTCACGCACAGTTGGACTTGATGCACGGGGGGCGGGGCGAAGACGTTAAGTACGCGCTCCGCGCTGGCGACGAGGGAGGGGTCGGCGGCGTCGGCGGCGCATCCAGACGCGACCCTCACACGCAAGGCGACGCGCCCGACGACAACCGCGCGCAGCCGGAGCGTCACGCACGAGGCGCCCTCGACGGCGCCCACGACGGTGCCGTTGGGGCACTGCGGCAGGCACTGCAGGTCGCCCATGGCAGCAACGGCCACCTCCCCCGCTGCCGCCGTCCCCGCCGAGCCAACGGCCGTTACCGGTACGAGCTGCTCGGAGGCAGAGGCGGAGGGGGAGGCGGAGGCGGCGGAGGCGGCGGCGGAGGGGGAGTCGGCTGCTCGGTGGAGGAGCTCGTAGCTCAAGCGCAGCGCGCCGCACGTGTCGAGGGCGAGAGGGTGGCCGTTCACACCGAGCAGCGCGACCGTCACATTGAAGTCCGCGTCCAGAACGACGTCTTCGGAGGGCACATGAATTTCGAGCCACGCCACGCGCACGACGTCGACAGTAGCACTCGTGGAGATGTATGACGCGTCCGACGACGACGACGCGTACCTTGCCCTCCGGCTCGGGCCGCCGTCAGCGTGAGCAGCGCAGGTCGTACCACGAGCAGCGGGGTGGCTCCCAAGGGCGCCGTGGCGAGCGTCGCCGCGTCGCCGGGGCTCACCGCCCACGCGGCCACCCCCGATCCGCCGCTGAGCTGCGGCAGTGCGAGGGCGGGCGTGCGTGCACTCGAGGACGCCTCACACGCCCACGGCACGCGTGCAGCGGCCGGCTTCAGCTCGAGAGGCTCGAGCACACGCAGCCTGAGCACTGATTCGAGTGCCCCCCATTGCGACGCCTCGCCCACCGCGTCGTGCTGGGCGTCCGACGGCGATGCCTCGATTTTCCCGCGCAGGTCCACAGAGCCCGGCGCCAGCGTGCGTAGCTCGTGGCACAGGCAGACCGGGTGCGGCGCGCGACCGCCCCTGCACGTCCCATCCTGTGCACATCGCTCTAGGGTGCACTCACTCCCGCACCGGTACGCTTCCACCTCCCGCAGCTCCACCACGGCTGACGAAGCTGACGAAGCTGACGAAGCTGACGAAGCGCCGGCGCTGTCGGCCGCCACGTCACGAGCGTTGAGCTGAGGCAGATGGTGCTTGAGCTTCCCGATGGGCGTCTTAGTGCCGTCGCTAGGCAGCAGCAACGGCACCGAATGGTTCACCGTGCCGCCGCCGCCGCCGCCGCCCAGCAAGTGCCCCCCCGCGGGCGCGTCGTGTTGGGCGCCCCCCTGCGCATCGGCCCCCACGCGCGCGCGGCTCATCAGGTGCGTGCGCAGCAGCAGCCGCGGCGCGCCTGGCCGATGCAGCAGAAGGTACGAGCCGTCGGGCGCCGCTCTGTGCGCAGGCGCTGCCTCGAGCGCGCTCAGCCCCTCGCCTAATTTGGAAGAGGCGTCGCGGATCCTAATTAGGATGTTCAGGTCCGCGCCTAATTTGGAAGAGGAGGCTTCGAGCAGCGCCATCACGACGGCGGCGGGTGGCGAGACGAGCAGGGGAATGCTGCCGTTGAAGAGCGGCTGGTACAGGCGCACACTCGCATTCCCCGACTCGAGCGCCGTCACGAGCCCTTGCGCCGTCACCTGCGCTCCCGAGAGGCGGTTACGAGTGGCGGTTAGGTGGCGGCGGTTACGGGGAGGTGGTTACGGGAAGGCGGTTACGGGGAGGCGGTTACGGGGGATTGGAAAGGGGGCGGGATGGCGAAGGCGTCGCGGAGGGGGCGAGGCGCCGTCGTGAGCCTCGGCGTGCGCACATTCACAATCAAGAGGCAATCAAGAGGCAATCAAGAGGCAATCAAGAGGCAATCAAGAGGCCATCAGTGGCCATCAAGAGGCCATGCGCACATTCGCGGTCTTCGTCGGTGACACGCTCCAATCGGGTGCCCGCCCCACGCTGTCGTGTGGCTTTTTCTGGCATGTGCCAGCGCGATCGCACGTGAGGAGCTTGAATTGCACTTGCATCGTGGGCGCGAGTGCCACGCGCCCCAGCGGCACCAGCCGCAAGTCACTCGGTTGGATCGTCAGCGTCTCCGACGTGTGGAGTCGCCCGCCACCCGACAGCGCCACCGACGCACTCACGCGCACCTCGAGCGGGTGTGCCTCTGTGTTGCTCCCCGCGACGACCGCGAGGCGGTGGTAGCGCTGCCAGTTGTCACCGGCTTTGGCGAGCGCGCCGTCCAGCTGCTGCCGCGTCTCATTCGGCGGCACCGGCTGCAGAAGGCGCTCGGGGTGGAAGTGCCACTGCACGTCGAGCGCCTCGAGTGCCGGGGGCGAGAAGACGTTGCCCAGGGATGAGCCGCCGTGAAGATAGATGGTGGGCAGAGCGTCGTAGGCCGAGAGCTGCAGCCACTGCAGCTCGTGCGCATGCAGCTCCTGGCGCACCGTCGTCACCACGCGCAGCTGGTCCAGCGGCGCCACGTTCACCTCGCAGAAGATGGTGTCGTGCTTGCCGTCGAGCGCGTTCGCGTGGATGAAGGTGAACCAACGCTGCGTCTTGCCGGGAGGCGGCGCGATCGTGCGCACGCGCGCAACTGATGCGGCGCCCTCGCAGCACGTCTTGCAGGTGAGCTCGCTGTCACCCTCGCACTTCGTGAGCTCGCCGTCACCTTCGCACTTCTGGCCGACGACCTTGGCAAGTTTTTTGTCCTCGGAGACCCACTCGATGCAACCGGTGCCGCCGCGCGCCGTAAGCTCAAATTCGATGTCGGGCTGAACGCGCAGCGTACGGTCGGATATTTCGAGCAGCGCAGCAGCCGAGGCCAAGAGCGCCGACGCGTAGGATAGAGCCATTGAGCAGCTTCTCCCGACCGACGCGACGCGCCGAGCGGCGCATTCACAGTTTCTTCACAGCCCACGGTTTTGATTAGAAACGACAACCAAGAGTCCAAGACACCGCTCAATTGAGCAAATGAAGGGTGGTTTGCCGCAGGCGCCTCCGACTAGCGGAGAGGCAGCCGAGGCTGCACACAACGAGGCAGCCGAGAGGGACAGCGGTCGACACTCAACAACAAAAAATATTTGAGTAATTGTCTCGACACGGAAGAACGGCACTCAGGGTCTCACCACGAGGGTCTCACCAGCACAGGTCACTCTTCTGGATACCATACCAGACTGGTGCGCCCGTGACGGCGCCCGGGCGCGGCCGTGGTAACGGCCGTGGCGAGAGCCGCTTTGGTCCATATGCCTCGCGCGTCTCCGTCGTTCGGTCTATATGCATCGCCCTGACGCCCTCGGCCGCCACACCCACGAATAGCTTGTGGCGCGCCTGGACGTTATTGGGGTAGGCCATCGTCAGCGACAACCCCGCCGGTCGTCGCACCGGTCGCCCACCTCTCTCGGACGGGCGCAACACTTGTTGCCAGTCGACAAAGTCGGATTGCATCGTCGTCGTCCCGCCCTTCGGGCCCCAATGACTCATCGAGGGTGGCGGCCAAGGCGGAGGTGGAGGCTCGAGGCCCCCTTGGAGGCCCCGCCATGGCGCCAACCGAGGCGCCGGGCTCTTTACCGGGCTCTGGCTCGAGAAGGTGGCCGCCACGGCGCCCGCGACGCTCGTGGATTCAGGCCGTGACGACGGAGGCAGGAGCTGCCTGAAGCGGCTCGCGCCCAGAAAGGCGTTGGGCGTGATCGCATGCTCATGATGCTCAAACTCCGGGTCGTTCTGCAGCCGTTGCAGCGCCTGCGTGTGCAGCTTCTTGCGCTCGATGGCCGTGAAGGCGCCGCCATTGGGGAAGCGGCTGTTCCGTGCGGAGACTGGGCGCTGGATCCCCGGGCTCGAGTCGTCTCCCAGTCCGGGCCGCACCCACGCACTGGGGCCAGTCGGGCGGGCAGACAAGGGTCGGCTTGGTAAAGGCCTGCCCATGCTCTCGCTGAGAATGCTCCCTTGGTACACTAGCATGCCATTTCCAGACTGACGGACGCCCTCATCCACGCGGCGGAGCTGCGAACGAAGCAGGGCATCGGCTGCGGCGAGCGAGCCCGCGTTCTTCTCTGGCGCCATTTGTCGCGACCGCAAACACACAACAATTAACACTCGCTGACGATTCCCGAACGTCATCGCAAAATTAAAACGGCGGCGATGCATGCAGAACGGCTTCTTGCTTTCCCATGCTATCCACACTGAGAGTGGGCCCAAACAGAGTGATGGAAAGTGCTACACCCAGCCCGTTGGAGCTTTGTTAGTTGGTTGCTTCAATTTACAATTAGGTTGATAGGATCGGATAAGTGACTTACATAAATTAAGTGCCATGATAAGTGCACTTTTTATTCGACGTTTGCCGGGCGGCGGGCGCGCCGGGTATAACCAATACAGTATTCGCGGCCGCATTTTCTCAACATTTGATTCTATCAGCAGCTAGGTACACTAGGTGAAACTTTAGGAAGCGTGCTCGTGCGAGCCCAGCCATCCGAGCTCAGAGAGGGGGACAGTGGGGACGAGCTCTTCGCACGTGATGGGCCGGCCGCGCTTGGCCGCGTGGTAGTGCTCGGCGCCGTAGCGCTCGCGCATCGCATACCTGATGAGCACCGACTCAGCCCAGAAGAGCCCT
Source organism: Chrysochromulina tobinii (assembly GCA_001275005.1). Taxonomy (NCBI): domain Eukaryota; phylum Haptophyta; order Prymnesiales; family Chrysochromulinaceae; genus Chrysochromulina; species Chrysochromulina tobinii. Next base: position 20,146 of record JWZX01002352.1, on the reverse strand, counting down.
GGCCAGTGGTACCGCTCGGTCACCGGGGCTGGCCAGTGCTGCTGCTCGCCGAGCGCAAAGGGCGCGAACTCGAGCGCGACGGCGACGTTGCGCGGCCCGTGCGAGATGATGAGATGCCAATGACCCTCGGGGATGTAGAATGCGTCGCCCGCATGCACTTTCATGTGCATCGGCGCCGTGGCGGCAAACTCGGGATAGCGTTCGAGGTCGACGCGGTCGGCGTTGAGGGGCGAGAGGCCGAACTTGTTGTGGAAGTCGAGGTAGAGCTTGCGCGACTCGTTGGGGTGCCACCTAATTAGGCAAGAGGGGCAGGCGCATCTCAGCACCTAATTGGGCAAAGGTATGAACGGAGAGGGAAGAGAGATGGAAGGCGGCCGTTGGGCTCGAGCAGTATGCAATGAGGGAAGCAATCAGCATGCAATGAGGGAGGCAATCAGCATGGAAGGCGGCCGTTGGGCTCGAGCAGTATGCAATGAGGGAGGCAATCAGCATGCAATGAGGGAGGCAATCAGCATGGAAGGCGGCCGTTGGGCTCGAGCTGTATGCAATGAGGGAGGCAATCAGCATGGAAGGCGGCCGTTGGGCTCGAGCAGTACATGTACACGTCCTTGGACCCATCGAGCTGGAGCATGTAGTTCTCATGGGTGTCAAAGTGGATGGAGGAGGTTGTGTTGCCTGCGCTCATCCACAGACGCGCCTCGTGCAAGCTCTCATACAGCTCAGCGCACCTGCGCCCACCCGTGGTCATCAGCCGCAATCGGAGTGGCCATCAAATGCAATCATGGGGCCATCAGGGAGGTCATCAGTAGTCATAAGTAGTGGGAGGTCATCAAGGGTATCACCTAATTAGGCAAGGGAGGTCATCAGTAGTGGGAGCACCTGAGTGGCTCGGGCAGCCAAAGGAAGCGACGTAGCGTACTGCCGGCCTCCGAGAGTGGCGTGACCGTGTACAACATATTCTCATGCTCGGGTCGGTTGTAGCGCTTGAGGAAGTCGCAAAAGGTCCAGCCGGTCATCAGGGGGTGACGGTCGTTGTGTGTGATGCGGTTCTGCTTCACGATGAGAGCGTGCCTGTGGGGAGGGGGGCGCGGTGAGCACTTGCATGCGGTTTTTCTTCTCGATGAGAGCGTACCCGATGAGGAAGGCAATCAAGGGTATCACCAGAGCCCATGAGTGGCAATCAGCGTTCCATGGCTTCCGAGGGCGCAGTGCTCGATTAGTAAGTCATTAGGAAGTCATTAGGAAATCATTAGGAAGTCATTAGCGTACCACGGCTTCCCATCCGCGAGGGCGCAGTGCTCGATTAGGAAGGCGTCATCCCACGGCTGGGCGCCCATGGCGGCGCGCGCGCCGCCGCGCACGATGACGGGCTTGTACGCGCCTACGTGCTGGCGCCAAAAAGCCCCCGGGCTCAGCTCGGGCTCGAGGCTGGCAACCACGACCCCTTCCTCATCGTCCTCCTCGTCGCTGACGTCGTCCTCCTCGTCGCTGACGTCGTCCTCACTGCCGCTGCCGCCGCCGCCGCCGCCGCCGCCGCCGCCGCTTTTGACCCGCCATTCACGCACCTTCCGCGGCGCCACAAACTGTTCCCCCACAGGCCTTAGATGGCCTAACGGCCATTCACAGCTCCGGCTGTGAAGGCACTCGTGGTCGCGCTCCGTGAGCACGCACGAGTGCACGTGGCACTCCCGTGACGACGACTGCGGCATCGGCAGCGGCTGCTCGAAGGCGAGGGTGCCCGCGTACCTGTGGGGAGAGAAGGGCGCCGTAGTGAGCACTTGCATGCAGCGGCTGCTCGAAGGCGAGGGTGCCCACGTACCCAGAGGCGGAGGCGCTCAGCACGGCGTCTGGCGGCTCGCTCAGGCCGCCAGCTTCATCTGCCGTCACGGCGCTCGCCACGACGCCGCCGCCGCCGCCACCGTCGCCGACGATGACGTCGTCGTCGTCGTCGTCGCCGTCGTCGTCGCCGTCGTCGCCGTCGTCGTCGCCGTCGCCCGTGCCCATCGCGGCAGCGGCGAGGCGCTTGCGACGGCGCGCTTGCGCAGCGCGCAGCTCGTCGCGCTTGCGCAGCGCGATCTCATAGTACGTGTGACGAAACTCGAGCGCCGCCGACGTGTGCACCAACGGCGTGTCGTAGGCGCCTGCGGGGTTCGCGCCGTCTTGGGCGCTCAAGGCGGCGCTCACGGCGGCGGGGCACGACCCTCGTGGAGCCGATCGGGGCAGCCCGTCGCGGGTGGCGCCCACGACGGCGCGTAGCGGCCCTCCATGGTGATGACGCGCGATGCCGGCCAAGGCGGCGATCTTGGTACCTGTGGGGAGGGGGCGCCGTGGTGAGCACTTGCATGCCGGCCAAGGCCCCCTCCTCGTCCTCGTCATAGTCATTAGGAAGTCATTAGGAAGTCATTAGGAAGTCATTAGGAAGTCATACCCTCCCCCTCCTCGTCCTCGTCATAGTCGTGCACGTCGCGCTGTCCTGGGCGCGAGAGCTCGCCCAGCCGCCTCTGCTCGGCCATTGCATGCTTCACCAGCGCGAGATTATCCTCGGCGTAGTCCAGAAGGTCGTGCAGCAGTTTGCTCGTCAGCATGTGCACGTACCTGTGGGGAGAGGGCGCCGTCGTGAGCCCTTGCGTGCTGGGAGACGGGGCGCCGTGGTGAGCACTCTCTCGGGCCGCGCGGCGCCACGTACCCGGCCGACGTGGCCATGAGGATGCTCGCATCGGCGCTCAGTACGGCGCTCTTCCCTTCGGCACTGGTGCGGGCGGCGAGGTCGGCGAGCGCCTTGACGCCCTCCCGGACGGCGCTCGCATACCCGGCCGCGCTCGCTTGGTCGTCTCTGAGCATCGAGTGCGCGACGAAACCGCGTGTGAAGAAGGCCTGCACCCGGTGGTGTGAAGGCGCCCTCGAGTCGGACGCGACCTCGTCGAGCAGCTGCACGTCGCTCGCAGCCACCTGGATGTTGCCCTCGCGCAGCACTGACGTGTAGCCCGACCAGCAAATGTACCGATACTCCCAGTCGTCGGTGCATGCCCAGTAAGCCGCGAGGTAGCTGTCGGCGCACAGCCGCCAGTTCCCGCTCATGGCGGCATTGCCAGCCGTCCCGAGGTAGCGCTGCGCTAGGCCATTGTCGTGCGCTCTGTGTCGCGGCGGTTTGTGGGCATGCCGCGGCTGCACAAGATTTATCTCGGCATCGTGCGAGTGACGGGCTCCCGGATTCATGGGGATGGGTGTAGGCGGAGGAGGACCGTCGACCTTGACAGAACCTCCTGAGACGAAAGACGGCGGCTGCTGCGCGTTCACCTCGGGCGCAAGCAGGACCAGCACCACTGCGCATGACCACATATGGATGTTCGATCGTAGTGGGCGCCCGTGCCCTTGCATGGTGACGTGCATATCGGCTGCACAATCGGCGGAGCGCCAAATTGCCCGAAAGCGAAATGCTTGACGAAACGCAGTCGCACGTTACAGGCAGAAACAGAGAAGTTTTTATTTGCCAACTGAACAACAGAGAGACATAGACAGTCAGGCAATTATGGCAGGACAAGTAACTAATGTTCGAGCAAGGCGACCCTTAGGCTTTATAGGCTTAGCGCGGGGCGCGCCGCGGCCCGCGCGCGCGCCCCGGAGCCCCGAGTGCATACGCACGCGGCACGAGCCTTCGACCTTGAAGACCTAAGACAGTAAGGATCACCAATACGCAAAACGGCGCTCACACTGGCAGTACAGGCATGATCGGACATAAGAAAGAGAGGAAAGAGCGACCCTATCTAGGCCGCTTGACCTTGCGCGTGACACTGCTATACCGACGGCGTTGCGATTGGGACTTGCATGGTCTCCGACGGTCCTTCCTCGCAGCGTGAGGCGCTCCGTCTCTCGTCTGTCCGTGACACTTGAACATGAGTGCGGAGTGCGGAGCAAGCGTGTTTTCCCACCTTTCTTTGCGTTGCTTTGTCAAGCAACCGATGTTGCATCAATGCTTCTATGCCGCGCAAGCGCACAGGCGCTGCTGTGGCGTCCGTACAACGCTTATGGATTGCGAGCCTTCATGAAACTCCGCCTCACGTCGAGCAGCTGAGCAATCTCCTCCCTGGTCAAGGTTTCATCACCGTCCTTGTCCAACTTGTTGAAGAGTGCGTCTGAATTCACGCTCGACCCACTCATCGCCAACAGTCTACGGAACTCTTCGCGGTCGATGGTTCCGCTCTTGTCGACGTCCACCATCTGCACCGCGACAGGAAGCGTCATGAAATTTGCTGGGCTCGACTTCCAAATCTGGCCCATTTGCGCGCCGAGTGTGCCTGACTGCTGCGAGGATCTCAGCACGTTGCGCTCCCACGTGCCAAGGAACCCGGTCAGGCTATTGGCCGCCACCGGTGGGACGTGCCGAGATGTCTTGTTGGGCCACGAGGCGTCGAGCAACGTAGTGGAACTCATGTATCGAGATCGTTCGACACGTCCGCGAGAACAACCAAAGTCCCAGGCCCACGGCGCGACGAAAAAAACAGAAAGCCGGCTCTGTTTCATTTTGCCGGTAAACTTTGCGCGAGCGGCGCGCGCGCCGCGCCGTCCGCGCTTTGCGGGCGCGCGGGAAACGCCGTCCGCGCTTTGCGGGCGCGCGGGAAAGTTTCGTCTGATTCGGGATCGACCTGCATGGTACATTGTATGATTGTAAAAGTAGTCTGAGATAGTCGCCAACTTCGCGTCGTCGAGGGACCCACGATAAACGGAACAAAATCACTATTCACGTCGCTTCTTCATCTCCGCTCGGCGACTCGCTCGCCTTTAGCTTGAAGCTTCAGCACGCTTCAGACGGTCGACGCCATCGATCACCGCGAGGACTTCCTCTCGCCCCTCCATCCGCGCAGCCGAGCGCGCAGATAGCCCGTTACCATCAAGCGCGTCGGCCTCGAGCCCACTCAGCAGCAAGAGCTCCACCATCGCGCCGTGCCCCCGCATCGCCGCGACGATCAGGGCACCAAGCGCGTGCGGGTCATGTGACGAGAGCTGCTGCTTGCTAATCAAGGCCTTAGCAGCGGCCACGTGCCCTTGCCGCGCGACGCACTCGAGGGCAGACGCGCCGTCCCCGTCGACAGCGCTCGTGCTCGCCCCGGCGCGCACGAGCGCAAACACAATCGAAGCGTGACCGAGCTTGCACGCAATCGTGAGGGCTGTCTCCGTCGAAATAAGGGGGTAGGTCCCCTCAGTCGAAACTGCCTTGGCCTCCGACGACAATGGTGCCTCAGACGAAGGTGATTCTTGTAACTCAGCCCCCGACGGCCACGGCGGATCTGTGAGTGCCCCCGCCTTGAGCAGCGCAGCCACCACACCGAACTCGCCCCGCTCCGCCGCCCACATGAGCGCCGTGTACCCGTCAGCATCGCGCATTCCCGTCATCTTGAGGCGCGCGGGCGCACTCCGACAGCACTCAAGGAGGCGGGCCACCAGAGCCTTCTGGCCGCCCATCGAGGCAGCAATGAGTAACGTCATCTCTCGGCACTCTTGGCAGCGCGCCTCCACTCGAGAGTCCATGTGAAACCACGCCGAGACGCAGCCCTGGCTGCCTTCGAGGGCGTCCTTCGCTTTGACCGCGGCGCACTCCGAGACGACATCACCGCTCGAGTCGAGCTTAGCATCGCCGCACTCAAGCCAATCGTCGAGCCAAGTGACCACTTCCTCCATCCGTCCCGCCATCGCCGCCTCCAAGGTGCTGCGTGGTAGCGGCGGCGGTGGCGGCGGCGGCGGCGGCGGCGGCGGCGGCAGAAACGTTGCGGTGGCTTTGTTCGGCGGCGAAGGCGGCGGCGAAGGCGGCGGCGATGGCGATGGCGAAGGCGAAGGCGAAGGCGGTAGCGAAGGCGGCGGCGGCGACGATGGTTGCGGCGGCGTTGCTCGTGCTGTCAGCGGCGCGGCACTAGAGTCAAGAGCAAGGGGCACCAACTTGCCTCCGGAGCCCTCCTCCATGCTGGCCACGCCGCGCAGCGCCACCTCGAAGCGCAGTAGCTCGCGACGGTTATCGGCGAGCGGCTGCACTAGTCGCCGGCTGGCGACATGGGCGTACGCGGTAGCGAGCGGCCAATCCCGCAGCTGCATGAGCAGCGCAATGGCCACCGTCGGTGATCGATTGGAGCCATTCGCGCAGTGAACGAGCACGACACCACCAGAGTCGATAGCTGGACGCACAAACGCGAGTGCAGCGTCAAACACACGTGAGATGCCAGCGTCCGCGCCGAAATCTCCAACGTTGAGACAGCAGTACACCAGGCCCTCGGTGGCAGCAGACCTTGGCACGTCGTCGGCCACATTCAGTATGTGGGTGATTCTGTTGTGGCTGAGCAAGCCGGAGTCTGCCGCCGCCGCGCCCATTCCGAGGAAGATGCCGTGCTCGAGACTAGTGATGAGGTGGCTCTTGCGCCTGGCGTAAGCGGCTTCGAGCTCGGTCATCGCCATTTTCAGTGGCACACGTCTCTCTTTACAGACGCTGTGGCTCCTACGAGAGCAGGAGGCACACGAAGTGTGTGAATGTGAATGTGTGTTGAGGATTCAATTCAAAATTCACTCTCTCACGCGCCACTCGTGAGTGAGTGGTCCATTTTTTATCCGCATGCATACTTGTTCCATTGGGATCTCTGTACATCCTAATGCGGGGCCCCGCGCTGCCCAGCTGCCGGCGATGCAAGCAGAAGAGAGACGTGGAGGGGAAATGCAGATGTGAAAACGGCCTTGTTGGGACGCGTGGCAAGAGCGGCAAAAGCGGCAAGAGTGGCAAGAGTGGCAGGAGCGGCAAGAGCGGCAAAAGCAGCACTTATGAGAAGGGTCGCAAGCTTGGCTCCGGATCCCCGTTTTCATGTATCGCGCACACACACTGTGATGGTAGCCGCCTGAGTCAGCAGCGTCGCAACGCAAACATCCACGTATGTGCCAAGTGCAGCTCGAATGCTCCCCAACGGATCGAGCTCATCATGCGTGCTGCTCTGCTCTCGAAGCTTGAACAGCTGGGAGCCGGCCACCTGCCTTCAAGCATCGATGACACGATGTTTGGCACACACAAAAAAAGTTGCGATGTGAACAAAGGCCGCCGGCCAGATATGCTATGGCTTAGTCACCGCCCAGCAAGGTGTGTAATTTGGGAATGCGATGAAGATGGCGGCCATCCTGATCGCCTCCAAGAGTGCGACGCTACCTGGATGACAGATATGCACGAGGCGCTGACGTTCCTCTATCGCCAAAATGGGTACGTGCAAGATGGCTTCTTCCCGCACGTGATTGTTCTTCGCTGGAACCCACAGGGGCGCGACCCTGGGCATCATGTTGAGAAGGAGACGCGCCTGAATGTGATCGCTGCACGTATCAAAGAGCTTTTGGACGGCGGCAAAGTCCCGAGAGCTCATCGCGACTTGCCGGAATATCCCACGGAGATCACAACAGTTGAATATTACTACTACCACTCGAAATGCTACTCGAGAATTCAGCATGTTCGTGAGCGTTGCGCAGATTCAATCCACTTTGGCAAGGCCTATGAGTGCATCGATGCACCCTAGGAATTGTGTCACGCAAGACGCATGATGCCACAGCAGTGCCACGCATGTCACGGTACATTTGGCATGGCGAAATTCTCCAGCTGAGCCTTTTATGAGCCTTTAGGCCGAAGTTAGATCGAAAGATGGACATTCTTGAGCTGTAGGCGACGTCTGTTGACGTGTTGAGACTATCTGTTGACGTCTATGCTCGCTCAACAGCCGTGCACAAGCTCAACAAAAATGATACTCAAGAGCTGAGAGTCGTGCAAGCGTAGGCGTGGTTGGTGTGATTTGGTGTGATCCTGCATCCTCCGAGCCTGCCTGGTGTTTGTGGGCGACTCGAACCATATATCTCACATGTATAACCAAATATATTTTACTTCTGGTGCTCGTCGCGATCTAACTTCACTGGGTTCCGATGATCACTGGGGACGGTCCCCTCGCCACGTGTACGCTGCCTGTTGGCATGTTTTACTTACTTACTTACTTAATGATCACTTCACACTTGCGTGTGCGGCGGCGGAGGCCGGAGCACCAGGGAGGCTGGGCGGAGCGGAGCCGTGAGCGGATGCAGTGTGCAGCTGCATCTGAAAGAGGCGAGGGCAAGGTCCGGATTGGATGTGTCGGGAGAAAGGAAAGGGCGGGTGCTACCGATTGCTTGATAAGTGCAGCCCGGTGATGATTCTTGCTGCGTGGGCCCGTGGGCCGAGAAAAGCGGGGTACGGCGGGGATCTACAAGGGCTACAGTTGAAGAGGATTGAAGCGATCGAATGGAAGCGTCAGCATGCAGCCCGTCGCGGAGAAACGGCGAGCTCCGCGCATTCATTTGCATGGCCACACTACAACACACCAACTCCGTTCACACCTCCCCCTGTGGCGGGAAGAGTCGCGATGTGCGAGGCCCTCGCACTCGTGCACTCGACCGACTTCCCGCTCCAGCGCTGGGTGAGCGGCGAACCAAGAACCTCGGGACACGTCGTGCTCGCCGGCAACGCCTCTGCGCACGCGGCGGCCCTGCAGTGCTGGCTGCGGCTCCACGAGCTGCAGCACCTCACCTCACCGATGGCCGGGTGGCGCGAGCTGTCGTGTGCTGTGAACGTAGGCGGGTGCCCATCGCTCGTCGACGACGTGGGCGCTGTCCTGCGCGAGCGCCAGGGCCTGTGGACTCTCGTGCTCATCCGCGAGGCGCAGCTTGCGCCGGCCGCGGCCGTGGGCACGCTCGCGACGCGCTTCTTCCAGCAGGCAAAGTGCACGCACGCGACCGCCGCGCACGACACGAGGCTGGACGTCGACTGCCGGCTCGTGCTCTTCGCGCTCTCGACGAGCTGGGGCGCCGAGGCTCTGGCGCAGCCCGACAAGCGGAGCGGGCCACGGCACAGGCTTCTCTCCTCCGCAAAAGGAGAGGCGGCGCCGTGGCTCAGTGCCGCGCAACGCGCTCAACCGCGCCTGCTGCCGCACCTGCTGCGCTCGGCGGTCGCCGTTGTGCTCGGAGAAGAGCCGACGGAGCGCTTCGGTGCACGCATGCGCGAGCAGCTCGAGTCGCGCCACGGGCGGCAGCAGCAGCAGTCGGCGCAGCCGGCGCAGCAGCACGTCGGCGTCGATGACGGCTCGGCGGCTTCCACGTGGCCTGACCTGAGCGTCTTCGACAGGATCGCGGGCCAGCAGAGCGTCGTCTCCGAGGTGGTGCAGCGGCTGCGCGGCATCGCGAGTGGTGCAGACGGCGGCCAAGATGCGCACGTCTTCTTCTTCTACGGCTTCCCTGGAACGGGGAAGACGATGCTTGCGGAGCTTGTGGCGCTCGCGCAGCATGGTCGCACTTCGCCTCCGGCCTTTCAGCGCTTCAGCATGCAGAACTACAAGACGGATGAGGATATGTGGAAGCTCGTCTCGCCGCCGTGCGGTGTCAAGGGCGAGGGTGCGTTCGCCGCGCTCTTCGCCGGGCGTGTCGGCTGCACGGGCGGTGGCGGCGCAGGCGCAGGCGCGGGCGCGGGCGGCGCGGGCGGCGCGGGCGCGGGCGGCGGCGGTGCAGGCGCCGGTGGGGGTGGCGGGGACGCCTCCTGGTCCTCGTGGGCCCTCTCAACGGCCACGGCCGCGGACCCGTGCGCGCGGCCAGCGCCCGTTGTGCTCTTTGACGAAATCGAGGAGGCGCGTGCGGACTTTATGACGTCCGCCCTGGTGAACGCGATCGACCATCGGGGCTTCGTCGAGTTCAGCCGTAAGACAGCTGAGGGCGCGTGCGTGAGCGAGCACGCGCGCACCGCCGGTGCGCCCATCATCCTCATCAGCCCCCGACCCGGCATGCATATGCTCACCACGACGCTCTCTCTTCCCCACAGGTGCCTTCATCATCCTCACGTCCAATTGCTTCATGGACGCGTTGGCCGACGTCGTCGCGCGTCAACGACGCGCCGGCATCAGCGAGCCCACGGCCCTGTACAAGGCGACTCGGGAGGCCATGGACGCCATGATCTTCGACGAGCGGATCCCGTGCGACGCGCAGAGGGGCACGCCGAACCCGTTTGCCGCGGGCAAGATGCGCGATCGCATGCGGGGCAACCTGTACCCATTCTTGCCGCTCACAGACCCGCAGATGGTCGCCGCGTTTGAACGTGAGCTCGAGGAGCGCGCCAAGCTGTACAATGCCTCCCGCCGGCCCGTTGGGCTGTTTTGGATGCCCGAGTTCGCCAGGCTCATCGTGCGCCAGCGTGGTGCCGTCCTGGGCGTCGACCAGCGTGGCGCCGGCGCAGAGCCGCCGCGCATGCGTGCGGTCGTTGAAGCCGCCACCGCCGCCGCCAGAGCCGGCGGTGCTCATGACGGCGCTCTCGGGTCGACGGTGTCTTCGAGTGGCCTGACCGGTAACGATGGGAAGTCGTTACGGAAACGGATTGAGGAGCTGATGCGATTGGATGAGCGCTCTGTTGAGCGCCTCTACGCGCGCGCAGCCGATGCATGCGCCCGCAACGGCGCGCGCTTGGCACGGTTGATGCTCCACGTGGCGAACGAGGTGCCTGACGTGGCCGAGTTTTGTGAGCCGTTGCCCTCGACGGCGGCGGGAGCAGCGGCGGTAGGCGGCCAGCCTGGTGCTTGCCCTGCAGAGGGAGACACGGCTAGCGGTGACACGGAGCTCTCGTCGTGCGGAGCGGCCGCCACTTCCACAGCCTCCCCTTCCTTATTAGGGACCCCTCCCTCACCTTCCACAGCCTCCAAGCCTTCCCATGCCGACTCGGCTTCCAGCCAACCGACGGCGGCTCCCGTGCACGCCAATGTGGCGCATGAGCTTGAAGTCGTTACGGAAGCCGATGCGGAATCGAAGCCGGACTATGCGCGGATGGCTGCCGACGTGGCGCTCTCCTTGCAGACGCGCACACACGCGGCGCAGCTGGCGGCGGCGGCGGAGCGCCATCGTGAGCGCGAGGCCGCGTTGAGCGCGCTGCATGCCCACGAGTTGACGAAACTGAGCGAACGGGTGGCCGAGCTCGAGACGAGATTGCTCACGTGGCAGCTCACGTGCGCGGTGCTGCTCGCGCTCACGACGGCGCTCCTGTTTGGGATGGGCCACGTCATCCTCGCGTCCGCCCTCTCCCTCGCACGCATGGCCGCGCTCACAGCCAGCGTCGGCACCCTCCTCGCCGCCGCCGCCTACGTCGTCGTCAGCACCCTCTGCTTCGCCGGCTCCGCGCCCGCGTGCGCGCTCGAGGCGGCGCTGCTCGAGGCGGCGCGCTGGGCATGGTGGGCGCTGTCGTGGGCGTGGCAGCTGCTCGGCGTCGCGTTGGGCGCACTGAGCGGCGGCGCCCGGCTCGGCGCGCTCGCGCTCGCCCTCCTGTTCGGGCGCTCGGTACGGCGCGCGCGGCGCGCGCAGAGGGACAAGGACGCAGGCATGCAGGCCGCCCTGAGCGCCGTCCTGAGCGCCCATGCCCTCGAAGGCTCCGCCTGGCGGGTCGCGGAGGCGCAGTTGCATGCGCAGCTGTCGGTGGCGCTGAGGGAGCTCCGGGAGATCGAGGAGGCGGTGGGCGCCGTACCGAGCGCGCCGTATCGAGCGCTCACGGAGCTCCGGGAGATCGAGGAGGCGGTGCGCGCCGTACCGAGCGCGCCGTATCGAGCGCTCACGGAGCTCCGGGAGATCGAGGAGGCGGAGGCCGTGGGCGCACGGCACGGCGCGCAGCCGGTAGCAGCAGCAGCGGCACTCGGCGGCGCTGCTGGCGCGGCGACACGTGCAGCAGCTGCCTCGGAGTCAGGTGCAGCAGCCGTGCTCAGCCCGCCAAGAGGGTTTATGGCGAGGCGCTTTGCTCGGATCGACCAAGCCAAGAGGGATCGTGCCGACGACCAAGCCGACGACCAAGCCGACGACGAGGATGACGCAGCGCCGACGACGCCGACGGCACGGCAGGAGAGCGGGGGGACAGCGGCGGCGTAATCATGCCGGGTCCCCCGTGCCCGACCCGTCGCGGTCTTATGGCCGTGCTGGCTCAGCGCGCTGCTGCGGGAGACGCGCGGGAGATCTGGACCGAGGCAGCGAGATAGATGCAGATTGGGGCCAGATTTCCACGGCGGCGTGTGCAGAATTTTTATGTTCAGTTTATTTCAGTCAAGCTACCGGCTGCAAAGTTATTCTCAGCCGCACGTACGCGCTAGACACGCATCGAGGCTTCAGCGCGAATCGAGGCTGCGCGCGCCGGCGACGCCTCAGCACCCCTCGCGTCCCGCAGCGGTGGGTCCAACGTCTTCGTGCCGTCGGCCGAAAAGAGGCTGTACTCGGTGGCCTCGTGCGTGCTGACGTGGCGCATCAGCTGGCTCGCCGCACACGGCAAGCACCACAGGGCATGGAAGCAGTCCTCGAGGACACCGCAGCAACACGGCGCGATGCGATACTGCTCCCGCACGCGCGCTCGGACCACCAAGAAGAGACTCAAGAGGACCAGCCCGGACGTGAACGCGAGCCAGTCGTTGAAGATGCATACGTCGGATCGACCGCCGTCCTCCGCGTCGTCGCCACTCGCGCCGTCGTTGTCCGGTGCGCACTTTTGGCCGACGGGACACAAGCTCGGCCAGAAGGGTCGCGTAAGCAAGCCAGGCAGCCCAAAGAGGCTGGATTGATCGCCACAGAGCGAGTTTAGAAGGATGTTGGTGATGGTTGTGCCGAACAAGAAGATGGCGATGATGGCAAACGAGTCGGGTATCCGTGTGACGCGCTGGAAGAGTTGGGCAACAACGACACCCGGGATGCACCACGAAACGAGCACGGACACGCAACCCACTCGGCGATCGGAGATGCAGCACCCACACGGCCCAGGATCTCCACCGCATAAGGTGTCCGCAAAGTCGCCTGCAGGGGGCGGTGCCTTCATCGTCTGCGCGATCACTCGAACGGACGTCGACAGTCTGAGGGAGAGTGTCCCTCGTGTCGCATCGGCACGTTTACGCGGCAAGCTTTCGCGCCGAGTTGGTGTACGCGAAGTCTCAGAGTTAAGGTGGGGATGAGGTCCCACAGTCTACGGCATCTCTTCGTCCCCGCCTTCGAAATCGTCTGAGCTCTTCTAAAGATCGACGCACCACCCCAAGTACTCACCCACCCACATGTGGCTAGCAATTACACAGCAGGCCGAGCCGATATGCTGGAACAAGCTGAACAGCTTGCTCTTGCCTGCCGTCGGGGCAGCCTCCGCCCCCTCCCGTGAGTGTGATAAGTGCCACCTCACAGTCAATCCTTGTCTCTTGCCACCCCAATGCGACCTCACGTCCACCGTCGTATGGACCATATGCCAGTGATGCTGCCCTGTGGCTGTGGAACACCTAGGGGTCACCTACCCACAGAAGCCAAGCCAGCAGCGCGCGCCCGGGGCCTTAGAAGGATTGGCCGAGGTTGAGCCCGAAGTAGGCGTGCACCACGAGGGCGAGCAGCGTGCCGGTACCAAGGTATGCATGCACCGTACGGCCGAGCTCAGAGTCCTTCATGGTGACGCCGATCGCCGCCTGCGCCAGCAATAGCGACAGGCCGATGACGGCCGTGGACGAGTGCGCCGACTGGAGGATTGGCTGGCCGCCGGTCGCGAGCAGCACCAGCCCGCCCTGGCCGCCAAGAAGGAAAAAGAAGAGCATAGCGCCCATGAGCTTGGGGTGCAGCTCGCGGACGGTCTCACCCAGAGTCAGTGAGTACACCTCCTCGCCCTTGCCGAAGCGGATCTGCCAGCCAAGGAAGGCGCCGAAGCCACCCATGGCAAAGAGCACCGTGGCCATTGCGGCGCCGTGCCCCCAGTGCAGGAGGAAGTCGGGTGCGAGACCCGACGCCTTGGCGCTCTCGAAGAGAGGCACCCAGATGTTGACGTATGAGGAGACTGCCGGCTCGATGGCGTCCAAAGCGAGGAAGGCCGCATTCATCTCTGGTGCCAGAGTCCGCGTCGCGAAAGGCGCCGGTCGAACCGGTGTCATGACGGGAACGAATGCCGCCGAGGTCATAGCCATGATGGAAAGCATGAGCGAGTGTGGATCTTGCGGGAAAAAGTGTGGACACTTCCTCAACCTTTCCGAGAGGCGTTTTGTGTTCATAAGTCTACGCAAGCTGTAGGTCGCGATCATGGCGCACCCCCACCCCGGCCTTACCGGCTCCCCCCGGTGAGCGGTGTCTTTAAAAAACCCCTGTCTTTTTGAAAAACCAAGTAAAAAACACAGGTGCTTGAGCTTTCCTTCCGTTCCCAAAACAAATAATATATATGAAGAAATCTCCAACCTGGTCTTTCGCCCCTGCGTGGGTGGCGGACCCGTCGTGCGTCCGTGAGACAGAGAGGAAACTCACTGAGCGGTTCATTGTTTATATTCACGACTGGTCGGCGACCGGACCTCCGCCAAGCCGCCATGTCCCAAAGACGATGTAGAATCTCGACGCGACCGCTCTCCATGGACCATACAAGCGAGAATAATGCGAGATGCGAAGTCGAAACCTACTTCGAGTGTATAGCTGTATATTGTTATGTCTTCTTTGTGCTTCACACACTTAGGGATGTTTAGATAGAACAGCCCCGAGAGCTGGCCGAAGGCCGACGCTCTGACCTCTGTCCTCTGAGTCCTTATAGACAATTCACAAATTATAGAGACGTCTAGATTACTAATAAAGATCTCGAGTCGAATTCGACGAGACAATTTGCAATTTTCAGCCATAATCGACCACCGCTCACATGAATCATGCACATGATGAATGCTTACAAACTATAACTCGACGCGAGGAGTATTCGAATTCGTATTCCATGCAGTCTTCTCTGTGCACGACAAACGCGGCGGAGCCGCTGACCAGAATGCGCGACGCGCTTGGAGCGACGTCTCAAGAGATATGCGACACGTCACGCAATAATAACGGATCTTGCTTCGCCAGATTTGGCAAGGACAGTATGCTTCTGTATATTCATGCATGCATGCATGTTAGTTTCACCCGCCCGCCGGCGCACCGAGCTCGACAGTACGGGTCGAGGTGTTGCGCCTGCCGCCCTAGTTAACGTTGTTCGCTCTGGAAGACAACCAATCTAGCGCCAGCGCTAGAACCCACCCTCTAATGCCGGTAACCTGATGGTAGAACACGCACACTACGGGATCGGTATGCACTCAAGCACAACGCCCGCTGATACCAAAACGTGCGCAGTATATGGCTAACACATGTGAATTGTGCCTGTACGTACAGTAGGTAGAAGCAGAGGCCAGAGCTCATACAACGCCAGCGGAGCTCACTCGCCGGACCCGCCGGAGGAATCACTAGCCGCCGGAGGAGGGCAGGAGCCGCGCGTCGGAGGCGGCAGACCGAGGCTCTCTAGACTCGCGCGCTTTCGCTTGAACTTGCTCGAGGGATCCACGCGACCGTCAGGGGCGAAGGGCGCCGTGATGGGCGCTGCGGCCCAGGCGGCGCGAGGGGCGCCCAGAACGGCGCGAGGGGCGCCCAGAAGGACGGCCGGCGCGCGAGGCGCGGCCGCCTCGTTGGACGCAAACGCGGCCATCACATCATCATGGAAGTTGGGTGTGAGCAGTGGCGTCAGTCCGGTGGCCGAGAGGTCGGAGTCACTCTTGCGGATGCGATCTCCCGCCGAGAGGTCACTCTTGCGGATGCGATCTCCCGCGGCTCTCGGGACGTTGGTTGACGAAACTTGGTCCTTCCTTGACGAATCCTCCTCGTCGTCTCCGTGGTCCTCAGAGCCGGCGGCGGCGGTGGGGGGGGCGGGGGCTGCGCACAAGCGCCGTTCTGGGCGCGGCGCCGCCCAGCCGGCGGCACCGCCCATGACGGCGCCTCTCATGACGGGCGCCCATGACGGCGCCGCCTGGTCCGGCCTCGCGTGCGCACGGAGCGCCGGAGCGGGCACCGCCCGATTCGTTTCCCACAGGTCGGCGGCTATGGCGGGTGACGGCGCGCAGTCGGTAGCGGGCGACATCCACGCGCCCACCACGGCGGCGCCCAGGACGGCGTAGGCGCTTGCAGAGGCGCCGCCGACCCCCGAGACGCCCGCCACGGCGCTACCTGCCGCCTTCCCAGCCTCAGTAGAGAGCAGGGACGAGGGCTTCGGGCTTGGGAGGCAGCTGTGGGAAAGCACGGACGAGGGCTTCGGGCTTGGGAGGCAGCTGTGGGAAAGCAGGGACGAGGGCTTGGGGCTTGGGAGGCAGCTGTGGGGAGGAATGCTTGGCGGAGCAAACAGCGAGCTGCTCAGGAGATTCGGCGAAGCACTGACGGAGCTGCGTGTGGGAAGAAGAGGGGAGGCACCGGTAGAAAAGTTGCCGGGCGCCATGCTGGGCGCGCTGCCGCTGGCGCTGCCGCTGCTGTAGCTGCGGGGAGCTGCGCCGACGGGTTGGAAGGGCGGCGCGAGCGGCTGCTGCTGCTGCTGCTGCTGCTGCTGCTGCTGCTGCTGCTGCTGCTGCTGGCAGTACGAGTGGTATTGCTTCAATTGCTGCTGCTGCTGGTACATGTGTGCATGGGCCGGGTCCGTCGCGGAGGCTACCTGAGCGACCACGCGCCCAAGCGCCGTGGTGAGCTGCTGTGCCTCCCTCTGCACGCGGCTGAGTTGGTCGAGATAGTGCTGTATGGAGCCACTCAGCGCAGGCGCGCCCGCGAGATGGTCCATGCCCGACACGGCGCCCGATGCGAGCGCGCCAGCTGCCGTGCCGAGCGCCGTGCCGAGCGTCGGCAGCGCCGGCAGCGTCGGCAGCGCGCTCGAGGACGGCGCGACGGAGGGCAGAGGGTCAAAGGGCTGCACGGGCGCCGAGGGCGCGCCCGACACGGCGCCGGTGGACGCGGGCGCGGGAGCGCGGGTGCCCGACACGGCGCTCGAGCCGATGGGCGGCGACGCGCCTTGGTGGGCACCAGACCGGTACAGCGCGCGTGCGCCTCCCGTGCCGCCTCCCGTGCCCACCAAGGCGCCTCCCGTGCCCACCAAGGCGCCTCCCGTGCCCACCAAGGCGCCTCCCGTGCCGCCTCCCGTGCCGCCTCCGTCGTTGAGCGCCGTGTTGAGCATGCACGTGTCTCCGGCGGCAACCTCGGCGGCGCCGCGCGCGGCGCCGGCGCCCGAAACGGCGCCCGAAACGGTGCAGCTGCAGCTGCCGCCTCTGCTGACCATGGCAGGGGAGGCGTTAGGCGCGGGCGTCGACTGAGCGCCGTGCTGGGCATGAGCGCCGTGTTGGGCATGCGCGCCGCTCAGCAGTGGGGAGGCGAGCGCTGTACCGAGCGCGGTACGAGGCTGCCCCGGCAGCTGTGGGGCGAGCGAGGAGAGCGAGGGGAGCGGCGGGAGCGGCGGGAGCGACGCCATCACTGAAGGCGGGTGTAGGCACTGGGGATGCGAAGGCTGCGGGCTCCTGAGGGCAGCTGTCGACCTCTGTTGTGCAGTCCAACCTGCTGCCGTCGACGGCGGGCGCTGCGCAAGCGCCTGGTAGAGATGGTTGTTCATGGAGAGGATCGGATGGGACAGCTGCGGCGGCGAGCCGCCCGGCCCAGGCGTCAACCCCCCCGGGTACTGTGGACCGTGCTGCACGCTGAAGGCCGAGGCACCGCCCGCAGACGGTGGGAACATTGGGAGAGTCCCCAACGGGTGGGCCTGCATGGAGGGCATCGGGATCGCGCCTAGCGGGTACGGATGCCCGGGCATAAACCCCCACATTGGCTGCACGCTCCCGCCCACGGCCATCGCGGTCGTACCGGTACTCAGGGTGGCCTCGTCGTCAGGCCGGTGGTCGCGTTGCCGTCGGTTCTGGAACCAGACTTGAACTTGCCGGAGCGAGCCACCGAGTTCCTGCGCGAGCTCCTCGCGCATGGCAAGCGTCGGGAAGCGCCGCTCATTATACACCGCCTCGAGAGCTCGCTTGGCCTCATCGGAGAGCACCCAGCGCTGGTTGACCTTTTTCCGCTGGTTCGACTCCGACGTCGCCGCCGCGTCATCCATGGTGGCGGGCACCACGACGAGAGCTGTGTCGTCATCGACAACATCATGAATGAGTGTGTCCGACTCATCCGTCACCACCGCCGCGACTTCAACCGCCGGGTCCGCGCGAGACGCCATCCGTCCTTCGAAGCGTGTCGGCGGCAGAAGTCGACAAATAGGCACGCGGACAATCTCAACGGAGATTCTAGACAAAAACATGAAAAAGCGGCGCTCATCGAGAATGATCCCAGCTAGATTCAAGCGTGTTTCAGCTGATGATGACGGAGTTTTAGCCAAGAGGGGTAGGGGAGGGATTAATATCTGGATTTGCACCCATTCCTCATACCCTGATTTCAAACTGAGTGCAGGGAAGACGAGGGTCGAGGCACTTTGAGACGTGTCAGGTAGTCAGGTCCTTGAAGGTGTGCATGGAGGTCAGAACACGATGGAGGTTTATGGAGCTGGTGCGGTGGGACCATGTGGTGGGACCATGGGCCGGGCGGGGGCCGAAGTAACACAGGCTCACACAGGTGTGGCTGAAGCCGAGCCGGCACCCGCGCAGCACGTCGTTGCCGATGAAACGGTTAACGAAGTGTCAGACAGGAATGTTATGCAAATGGGCGTGAAACGGTAAAAGTTCCGGACCGACGACCGTCCGGAAAAGCTACCCCCCACCCTCTCACTGGGCGCTTTCGAACCCGACCCGCCGACCGGACCCAGGATGCCAACTCCCCCGCGACCCCGCGCAAACGGGTGTGGGGCGAACACGTTGACGTTCAACGCGCGCACGACGGGCGACCCGACGCGCCGCGGTCTCGCCGCTTGAGACGAGAAACAGGGTGGCGCTCCCAATATGTGTAGCAAAAAATTCACTGTAGTGAAAAGTGCCCGCCGCAGGCGAAAATTTTTTGGGGGGTAAATGGGATGGGATAGCGATAGGCAAAGGCCGGTACCGCCCGAACCGGAAATAAACCACGTTGGGCGAGTAACCGAGTATTGTCCATGCGTAGTAAAAGTTTTTGTACTTTCATAACTTCTGCGTTATACTCAGACTTCGCCACCCACACTGCTCATGAGCAGGTTATGCATGTCATCCTCAAGCACATTCAAGCCACTGCGTGACGCACGCGGCGCCTTGCCCACGGATCCGCCAGAAAAGATGACGTTGGGCAGGCGGATCATCGCATTGACCAGCACCAGCTTGTTCACCTCCTTCAGCTTGTACCCACGCGGGCTCTTCTGCACCAACGAGTACCAGCGGCCGCGCACGACAAGCCAACCCGCCTCAAACTCATCGGTTGTGTGCACCATGTCCTCTGGCAACTCAAAAGCCTCGGAGTCAACGAGCAGCAGCCAGTAAGGGCCCTCGATCTCGAGCTCGTGCGCAGCGGCACGCACGGCCACCACCATGCCCGGCTTGAGCATTTTGCTCCACTCGTTGAGGTCATCGATCTGGTTTGTACGCGCCACCTCTCCCTTCTTCAGAGGCACCCTAACGGAGACCATCTGGCCCCTGTGGGCCTTCATCTCGCAGTTTCCAAAATCAAAGAGCAGGCATGCGTCGCACGCACAGAACATGCTAGCCGTCTCGAGCGGGCCGACCTCAGTGGCGCGTTGGGCGTCGGCGCAGCGGCCAACGTAGAAGTGCTTCTTATTGCAGTCCCAGCCACGCGCCTCGGCTGTGGGGACGCGGCTCTTGGTAAACTTGGCAGTGTCCATGAAGCCAAAAAAGTACTTTGTTGGCGCCTCCCAGCCATCCTTGAGCTCCTTGGGCGTCGCCGGTGCACGTAGCAGATCGGCGAGGTAGAGGACCAGCTCACGGGTGCCCGGGTCGAGCAGCGCCCCCGATGTGATCGCCGCGTTGATCGCGTGTGCGATCAGCACGGCGGCGCCGTCACATATGTCCTTGCCGTGCATCTCAACCTTCTTGACGTGGGCGCGGGTGATGCCCTCCCGCGCCCGCGCCTTGGCACGCGCCGCCGCCGCCGCCGCCGCCTCAGCTGCCGCCTTGGCCGCTGGCTCCATCACTTCCGCTGCTAGTGCCGTTGCAGCTGTCTCCACCGCCGCCCACCGATCAGCCGCCGCTCGCGCCTCGGCCCAGTTGGCAGTCTTCGTGCGCCACTCTGCCGTCTGGCGGTGGTTGTCGCCGTAGTCGAACTGGTTGGGGGAACCATCCGTATTCTCAAGGCGCCGGTTGTAGCCGGGCAGCACGGGAGGTTTGCGTGATGCCTCGACGAGCCCTGACGGCAGCGGCTT